>JAULBZ010004029.1:0-15398 GCA_032360805.1 Neoturris breviconis
TTCAGAATATTTTCAGCCAACTTGGCTGAAAATATTGTGAAAAATCTCTCCTCCACAGTGATGACCGGCTGTTATTTCGAGCCCTGAATATAATATATTGAGCAATTTATTATTTACATCATTCAGTTTTTGAAATAAGAGCAAACAATCACTGTGAAAGAGGGATTTTTGAGCATTGCTTCAGGCTTTCTAGTCTGAAGCAATGCTTAAAAATTACTCCTCCATGGTGATTATTTGTTATTTTGAACACTGGTTAAAAACCAAGGGAATTGCAAACTGGTTGACATTCAGCGTTCAGAATAAGAGTAAATAATCTCTGTGAAAGAGAAATGTTTGAGCATAGCTCCAGGCTTTCTAGCCTGAAGATATGCTCAAAAACCACTCCTACACATTGACTATTTGCATTTTTAAGATTGGGTCTGTAATTTTCCTCACCACATACAAACTGCATAATTTTCAAATATTTTTTCCATTTGAAGGTAAATTGTTTGCATTATTTCCATTTGGTTCACTTTTTCGCAGATGTGTGCTTGGAAGGTAAAAAAGACATTTGCCATTTGCAGATGAGAATATTACAAAAAAAGTCGCAAGCTTAAAAAAACTCTCCTCCACAGGTGATGCCTAACAGATACTTTGAGGCTTGCAGTTGTAAAATTCAAAGACTCATTGAGTAACATCTTATACTATCAAAATAATACCTCTTCATGTTTATCTCTGAGATTGTTTACTGCATCTTCTTCATCATTTTGAAATTGCTCTTGACTAAAAGAATGGAAATAGCCTTTAGGAAATCAAAATTAGTATAGTCCCAATACAATCCGTTTTAGGCTCGGTGACCAAACACTCTCCATTGTAAAGTTATTTTAGTCGTTTTTAAGAATATGGATAACTTCAACATTAGTTTTTTGCAGAGTAGCAAATTTTTAATTCCAGGGGCATTGACGTAAATTTTATTTTATTTCAACCATTTTTTTTAAAAAAATCAGTGGTTGAAATAAGAGTATTAATGCGGAGGGACCTTTGAGCATAGCTTTAGGCTTTATAGCTCCTCCACAGTGATTATTTACTATTATATTGACCACTGTAAAATCTGAATTTTTCAATACATATAGCATTCATTTCATAATGCTTTCAGAAAAGTGAATATATTGACTGTTATAGTCATTTTGCAAGTTTGTCAATATAACAGTGTTCTCCACAGGTAAAGTTTGCTTATTATCACTCTTCCAGTACCATAAGAAATGATGATTACATAAACTCGTTATTGCACTTACCTAAATAATTCATTCCAATCATTCTGCAATTTATCCCAATATTCAAGGTCTTCCTACAAAACAGAAAATACTGTAATCAATTAAAAAAATTTGAAACAAATGCTTTCAGGACAAAATCTAATATTATAGTTGAAATTGTGTTTCCTAAAATACAAGTGTTGGGATCAGGAAGCCCAGCCGGTAAAAACCAGTTCAAAGTCAGAAAAATAACGTTAGAACAACGTTCCGTGGACATTGTTCTAACGTTATTTTGCTGACTTTGAACAGGTTTTTGCCGGCTGGGTACGGCTCAGTGTGCAAAACTTGTTCAACATTACTACATCTCTAATGCAGACTTAATTTTTTTTGGCCACCGAGTGTAACCCACACTATCTTTATAGGAATACAAGTTATAAAAGGAAGTAGTTGTTACAAGATTTTATATCTTTGTATGTTCATCAGGATTGTGCATCCCTGAATAAGCGCAGTACCCTAAAACAGCAGTCAAATAAGCAAATATGGACAATATTCAAAGAAATGTGGTATATACACATGCTTGTCTAATGGGCGCTGGTACTATGCTATCAGTGAAGAAGGGTGTTAATGAAAAATCCAATCTCTTGGAAGATCATTCACTCAGCACTCACTCAGCAAAAAAAATTAGCATACTTGTGTAATATCTTGTACAAATTCTTGCGTGTCTATGACATCGTCACTACCAGTATTTTCATATTCTTTTACCCATTCTTCTGCTTCAGTATGTTCCTAATCATAGTCATACAGGTTAAAATAACTGCACATCACGGAGGAGATATGTTTTTAGAATATTAATATCCTGAAAAATCTCTCCTCCACAGTGATGACCAGCAGTTACTTTAACGCCTAGTTCAAATATTAAAGAGTAAGATGCTAGAGCTTCCTTATTTATTCAGACATACCACTTACCCTTATACAAAACACCTGAAAATACAACAACAAAAAAAAACAATGATATTTTGGTATTTCATAGCACTTCTATGACTAAGAAGTAGACCAAAAATCCAATGAGGGGTTGGAATTCAGATCCAGGTTCGAATAGTAGCATGTCTGTTATATCCAGGTTAACAGGTTAACTTAAAATAAATATTTTCCATAATGTAGAAATTAGATTGGAGTTTTCTTAATATACAGCGTACCTTCAAGCCTGAATATAACTATCAGACATCATATAACTAACAAACATCATTCAGGCTTGTTATTTAAGTTATATAGCAGAACAGTGTTTGAAACTCCTTTACAGGGATTATTTGCTCTTATTTCAAATACTGCACAACTACAGTAAATCTGGAAATATCTTTTAAAAAGGAAGTACCTGTCTTGATTCCACAATTTGTTGTTTATCATTTCTTATTCTTTTGACAAACTTAACAAACTAAAAAAATGCAAGAATTATGCTCTTTAAGAAAATTGAAGGAGGCAGAAATTTTCATACATACAGAACGTACATAACACATTTATTCCGTATATTTGAATAAATGCCCATGCTAAAACTACGAAATATTTAAACAAACGCAGCCCCTTTATATTGAACCTCTATCCAGGTATATTACACAAACTAATCCTACATTGTTTGAAATAAGAACAATTAATTGCTGGGGAGGAGCGATATTTGAGCATTACCTCAAATCGCTCATTTTCAGTGATTATTTGCTATTATTTCAAGCACTGCCCTAACGATGGCTCCCTACATGTGAATCTGTTTCAGACCAAAAACAATATGCTCCTCCTAAGTAAGAATGATGTTAATATCAAAACTGTATAGAACGTGCATTTATGGGTCATACTGTAAAAGTTGTAAATAATTGTAAATAAATGCCCCATCGTATAACCACACTCCCTAAAAATTTAGAAAATTAAGTAAACACACCCAAGGCACTTATTCGGATAAACAAAGCAGTATTTGAAATAAGACCAAATAATCACTATGGAGGACAGAATTTTTGAGCATTGCTTCAGGCTAGAAAGCCTGAAGCAATGCTCAAAAATCCCTCCTCCACAATGATTATTTGCTCTTATTTCGAACACCCTAAAGAAACCACAGGAAGAAACTGATCAACAGCAAGCTTGTTGACACAAAGTACATTTTTGTATGGTGTGTTTCAGTTAAGTTTTGCTGCACACCCATTTATGTTAAGTCCTCAATAAACTTGAATTTACTGTTATTGTTCCACTAAATCACCATAACACTCGATTGTCAACGTAACTGACATCAGCTTGTTATTTTGAGGCTTGACACTAAATGTGATTCCCTCAGGTTTTTAAATCTCAAGGCTAAACTGAGAATATGCTTTTCAACAAAGTATGTAAACCTTAAAGATTTTTTTCTGTAGGATTAAATTTAACTTTTTTAAAAACAAAATCTATTAAAACGCATATTTTTGAAAAATACATTAGTGAAATGAACCATGTAAATTTACTTCTTTAAATCTATTAAAACAGTGGTATGTGAAAATAATTAGATTTAACATGAAGAAAAAGGTGGTTCACCACAATGTAATGGACACCTGTGTGATGGTTGAAATCATGGAATGGTAAACAAAACAATTTAAAATAGAAAGCTTACTTCCTCATTATTAATTTCTTGGTTTTCCATTGACTCCAGAATCTCATGTGCTGTTTTCTGCATTTCATTTGTTTTTGTTCTAAAAGGTGCATTATACAAATTAAGGTATAAAAGCCATGGAGAGGTACCCGAACAAGACACTAATTCCGATTATCTTCTTCTAATCACTCTGGATTACACAATCATAAGCTTGAAAGTATGCTGTCATGAATTTAAGTTTTGTAAAATAATTATAAAACTAAAAAGCATTTGCTTTGGAGATCAAAGTTTCGAAAAACTTGTTCATATAGAACCAAAACCGCAACGAACCAAGGCATTTTTAAGACCGGTGAATCATCTTTGTAGATATTATTTACAACAACATATCAGCAAAAAATAGAACATACAAGCTTTCATCAAGATATTCATGTGCCCACTTTGTATCACTGTGATGTTCTTGTTGATCATTTTGGTACAGCAAGTTATGGTGAGCATGATTAGACATATACATAGGAGGTAAATGTTGAAAGGAAGCAGCAGGTGGAAAATGTTGAACATTATTTTGCTCAGCTGAAATATAATGATACAACACAGGGGTTGAGATTAAAGTAAATTAACATTGTGCAGGAGAGATTTTTGTTCTTACCTTCAGACCGTTTAGCCTGAGGCTATGCTCAAAATCACTCTCTTACACAGTGATTATTCGCTCTTATTTCGACCAATGTAACGGTAAGAATAATTTGCTTTGGGAGAATAGTTTGCAGGGATAAATTTTAGCATTTAGTGTCATCGTGCAAATTTCTTTTTACTGCAGAGATTAATTCTCGAGGTTGGAACCCCGTACAATTTCACAAAAGGATTATTTTAAAGGGCAGACTTAAAAAGAATTCAAGATTCTTTAAATTATATTTCTTCATTTTTTTTATTTGTAACACTAGAAAAGATCATGATATAAACATAAAATAAAATCCATCGCCTGTTGGAAAGTTTTATGTAAGGCTCCACAAAACACTCGAAAATGAAAGATATTAGAAGCCTTTTAGACGAGGTAAGGTAAGTTGAATTATCCAAGACTTTTTTAGGCACAACTGTCTTGAGCATTTAAACCTTTATTTGGACCTATGAAAACAGTGAAGGAAATCTTTACCTCTATTAGATGGTTTATATGAACAAAAGGTAAAGGCTTGTCTTTTTCTGTAATTTAGTATCGTAAAAAGAAGAATGAAAATCAAATTTCTGCTCAATAATTTGGCATCCATACCTGTGTACTGTTTTCAAAATTGTCTTGGATATGCCACTATTTCTCTGACCGCAGTCGACCAAATTACTTAAGTGGAAGAGGGATTCTTGTGTGTCGATATATAATAACAGTAATATCATAATAATATAAACAAGCCTACTAACCTGATTTATCTATCAGTCTAGAAGTATTTTGTCCTTGTGTTTTGTATTCTTTTTGCCAAGATAAAACTTCACCTATGACAATACAATAAATAATAAGCAGAATGGACAGAGGCCCTGATCTTCATTTCATTATTTATATTAATCCAGCCAAAAAGCTAACTTTGTTATTACTAAGGAGCAATCTCCAAAATTCGTTTCAATAAGTAGATATTTTAGCAGCTTTAAAGTAGTCAAAATCAATAAATTTGAGAAAAAATAATCTACAATGAAGAGTGTTAAAGTCAACGGAGCTTGCAATTAATTGGTGTCTTTGGTACGAAGAAGTCAATCAATTGCAAGAATATTGATTCAGCACTCTTCTCCTGGGAACAAAGTTTGGAGATGGTCCCTAATGTCACAGGCCGTTAAAATTATCAGACTTTATGATCATAAAAATACAAATACAAATGCTGTAACTTTCCAGTGGTTGAAATAAGTGCGAATAACCACTGTGGAGGGATTTTGAGCATAGGCTACAATGTCTAAAGCTATGCTCAAATATCCCTCCTCCACAGTGATTATTTGCTGTTATTTCAACTATTACTTTAATCATTGTGGAGCATTAATGTTTCAGCATAGCTCCAACCTGAAATGCATGAAGCTATGCTCAAACAAAACTCCACCTTAGTGTGATTCTAAGCCATGCTGGTCAAAACAAGAGTAAATATTCACTTGTGGAGGAAAGATTTTAGAGCATAGCTTCAATATTTTTAGCCTGTAACTATTCTCAAATATCCCTCCAAAGTGATTATTTGCTCTTATTATGATCACTGAGTTATTCCAAACCAAGTATTAAATCTATAATAAAAAGTATGCTGATGATGTCGTTGTTGCATTGTTATTGCAATTTCTTCAAAATTTAGTTTGCAAGGCTAAAATATAGTGCATTTCTTTAAGTAGACAGACATACTTTTTGCCAAATTTGTCTTGTCTGATCCGATTGGTATTTGAATTTCTTGCATTTCATCAAGTAAATGTTGCATATTGAATGACTGCGGTGCTAAAATATCATTTCTGCCTCTATGCAGCTAAAAAGAATCATCATAATTTATAATCAGTTCCCCAGCTACAAAGTGAAGCTGAGCTCAAAACTCACTCCTCCACAGTGATTATTTGTTTTTAACACTAAACAATCTGAGGAACTATATGCAAGTGGTCATTATGGAGACCCCAATAAATAAGTTTCTGATCTACTCCTGTCTAATTTTTAAGTTGTAACACAATCATAGAAATTTAAAAGTCGAAATTTAAAAGAATGTTGAGTACTGTATTTCCTGGAATACCGTAATGCATCGATAAAACGCCCCCTCGAATAAGGCCCCCCCCCCACTATCCTTTTCGCAAAAAGTTCAATAAGCGCCCCTTAAACATTTTTTAGTGAAAACAAAAAATCCATATATAGTTATTTGCTGTTAGATGAGAATTCAGATGATGAAAATGTAGATATTGACTAAGAAAAGAAGAAACAGTATAATACAAGCATATCATTGTGGTGTTTATTCTATTTTCCCGAAAAAATTTAAATACCTTGTCGGTTGAATATACGCCCCCCCCCTTCCTAGGCCCCCCTTAAGGCTCAAAAATTAAATAAGTGCCAGGCGTTTAATCGATGCATTACGGTAAGCGTCCTTTATCAGATATGTGCCTCCCTCGAATAAGCGCTCCCTTTTAGATAGTAATTTTGTAATATGCGTAAGAGCCCCCATCTTCAACTTGTTTCGTTAGAAGAAGCATGTTAGTTACAGCGAAGACAATCTATTTGTTGCCAGTACAAAATCTGATACAGAGGAGAAAGCACAGCCCTTCATCTTCTTGTTGATGACGATGATGCACTTGATATTTGAATTCATATGTAAAACAATTCCTGTGTCTTCAGAGATAACGATGATAAAAAAAGTTCCTCTTCATTTTCCTTGATTTTAAGCACCTCCTCCAAATAAACGTTCAAATTTAAATTATTAAGTGCCCCTAGCACTTATTCAAGGAAATAATTTTATGGCAAATATAACTATAATTCAATTGAATAATAAAATAAAACCATTTAACACAATACAAGTTACATTAAGGTGGATCTCCACTGGACGAATTCATTCGCAGAAATTCTAAATTAAGCCATTACATTGGTTGCAAGTGACGTCACCTGCCTAGTGGAAATCTATCTTTAAACCAATGTATAAAATCAGTCTCCAGTGCTTATAAATTATGAACAAATAATTGCTGTGGAAGAGGGATATTAAGCATCTAGCTTCAAGCTTTGTAGCCTACAGCTATGCTTAAAAATCACTTCTCCAGTGATTATTCAGTCTTTATTTCGACCACCTTGTTACCTTTACTTGTCTACTCAGAATCATATATGGTGAACCATATATGATTCATGGTCCAATTATGGTCTCATTATATCTAGTGTAAGGTTACTTGTACTGTTTTTAATTTCACATAATGAGATAAGATGCTACTGTTTTATAATTCCATTTCTGAATAAAGAGTAGTAGTTAATTACCTGATTCTGAAAGTGAACATCATTTAACTCCTTCTAAAATCAAATGCAAATAACTCAGAATTCAAAATAAAAAATGCATTGCATATCAAAAGAAGGGTGTTCTGAGGTCAAAAGAGAGCAACTAATAATCATTGTGAAGGAGAGAGTTTGAAGTTTAGCTTCAGGCTACAAAGCCTGAACTTATGCTCAACAATCCAACCTTCACAGTATTTATTTTATCTTATTTTCAAAACTGATGTTACTAAAACTTTATTAGAAATTAATTTCATTGCTCAGTAAAAAGTTAAACTAGTTCCAAAATCATTGACTTTTTTTGCAGATACTATTTTGCAAACTCCAATTTGCAAACAAAAGCAAATGCTATGGGAATTCCATAATTATAATCATACATTTTCAGTGTTTAAAATTGCGATAATAACTCATTCTTTAGTCTTTGACATTAAAAAAAATAATTGCTGTGGAGGAGTGGTTTTGAGCAATCCTGCACCACAAAGGGTACAGAGTCTTAAGTTCTGATCAAAATATATTCTGATCTTAAATCCATGCAAATTTTGAGCAAGAGTGACATAAAATTACCTTCCAAATAAAAAAAGAAAAGAAGAAACAAACATTGAGCCTGGTCGCATATTTGCTTGATATTTTCATGTAAACAGCAAATAACAGACATGTATTATTGTATGTATAGCTCAAACAGAGGATTTGAAAAATAATTTTAAGCTTACTTGGTGTGAGCTTCCTTGCTGTACTTTGTTGCTTAATCTAACTAATGGATTTGCTCCACCACATTCTCCAGAAACAAATTCTTTCATAGCCATAATTGTTATTGTATCTATGTATATTTGAATGCATGAAATAGTGGTTGAAATAAGAGCAAATAATCACTATAGATGAGGCATTTTTGAGCATTGTAGCCTGAAGCTATACTCAAAGGTCACTCATCCACAGTGATTATTTGCTCTTACTAGGTCCATTGTGCAATATGTCAGAGTTCCAGGTGACAATAGATAAGAATATTAGAAGAAACATACATTTAAGTGTTCCCCTTCCCCCATTTCAGAATCAGACACATAAAGTTTAAATATAGAAGAAAAATACAAAAGTATATTTATTTTAGTTCTTTGAATATTGTGCTTTTAACAATACTGTTCTTTGAACAATATGGTTCCTTCAACTTATACAAGCCCATGACCTCTAGTCCTTTGCTTTTTTGATTTTCTCTTTTTTTATGACAACTTCTTTGTCCACCAAAGCAGAATGTCTTGAAAGTTTATCTGATTGGAAATGGTTTAGATGACTTAGCTTTCTCTATAAAATAGAGAATGACAAAAGTGGGTCTTATCTTAAGGGCATGCTTCCTACACTACACAAATCCGAAATTCTCCTAGCCAATTAACTTTTAAACTTTGTCTGCTGCAGTTTATTCGTCCAATGGCATCTTTTAATTATGGTATTCATCATCCTCATGGTCTTAAATTGTTAACAAGGCTACCACTTGGTATCAGTTATCTGCTTAAACAAAAATGGCACCATAATTGGGATAAATGTGTGTGAAAACATTGAAGATTTCTCACTGTATTGCCCTAACTACTCGATTCAATGTAGTTTTCTCTTTGCTAACCTCCATCAAAATGAAATTCTTATTACATGTTGCTTCGTAAGCAGTAAATTGCTGCTTGTTGCAATATCCTTTGGCAGGTATATATTTTTTAAACTTGTAGGCTTATGAGATTTCTTTTCCAAATGTTAAATCATAACTTTAAGTTACATGAACAATGTGTCCTCAAATAATTATTCCTTAGCCTTCTGTTGCTTTATTGTGGCAATGTATCCTCAAATAATTATTTCTTAAAAATATCTCCTGGAATAATAATCTGAAAGGATAGATGAACTTCAACCTGCCATGATGCCAGGGTGCCATATTTTTTCGAATATTTTTTTAGTGTAATTGCTAACGTCTTGAAACTTTGTCAAATTTATTATATTCCTAATTTATACATTTTTGGAAATTTTCATAGCTATGGCATGTGATCTTCAAAATTTATTGGTCTTTTCACCTTTCAAATTGCCCTCAGATTTTGTTCATATTGATATATTTTGATCTTTTTATGGATATAAGAAAGTTCGCAATTTTTATTTTTTTTGATAATCCGTTCTAATGTAATGACCACATGAAAATTATTCTGTTTTGGTAATTTTTTACCCAAAAATCAAACTAGCATCTTTGACACCTTATAACTATGGATATAAGAGTGTTTTAGTGCCTAATCTTTCTTAATCAAAAAGACTGCAACTTTTACTTTAGAAAATACCTTACCTTTGATACCTTATATATTGGCAATCATTTTTTTTCAGTTTGCTCAATTTTGAGCCATCCATAATGGCCAGCGCTAAGTCCGAAAAATCTCAAATTTATGCTGAACTAGTAGTCAACTATGCCCTCTGACATATTCAAGACAAGACACTAAATGTTCCGACATTGTTGCATGATTGTCCATTGAACAAAATGATAGTCTGAATATCTCTTTGGACTAGTACCATCAGATATTCCAACAAACATACTCACTGCAAGTGAGTGGGCACCTGTACAGGGTCCATGATATACTGCAGCAAACAAGAGGGTTAAAATGCCTGTTCTTTAGATATGAAGACTTTCAGACAAATGTACGAGTTTATTAGGATACTCATAACGATAGTCTTTCATGCAAACCAGTAACCAAAGTGAAGCTAAGGGAATGGGAAACGAAGTAAACACGAGGTACGGATTTCCTGATTCCATTTCCAATTCGAACATGTAAGTAGCAATAGTAAGAGGAAGAGACTGCTAGGTTGTAATCCAATTCAGAGTTTTACTTCAAATTCAACACACATAAAAAAGTATATGCTTAAAACACTGTGCTACAACCACATTCCCAGCTACATTTGTGTCTTGTCGAAGTACAGTAATGCTGTTTTCAATTTTTAGAAGGCAAAGTAAAAGGTATGGTATTATTTATAATATCCCACCAAACCAAGTGAAAATTAAACCCAGGCACATAAATATGATTTGAATACAAACATTATATGTAAGTGTTTGAAATAATGTATGGTAAAGTTTCAGTTCAAATAAACAATTGAAACACCTTTTTCAAGGTAAAATTATGTGTCACTGCGGAGGAAAGTTGTGAAATTTCGTATCCAGGATAAACACCCAAATTTTACATGGCATTAGGATTTCATGTCCTTAGTTGATAAAAAATGAGAAATAAACACATTGACAATATGAGTTCTGAAAAAAGAATTCAATTGTTTCAAACTGTTTGATTAGTATTTGTTTTTAACCAGACAATCCCTTTACGATAATTGTCTGGAGGATGGAAGAATTAGACCATTTTAAATTTTTACCGTTCCCTCAAATAATTAATTGTTAAAGACAGCACATTTTGAAGACTGTAGCGTGAGTGGTCAAGTTTATCATTTTAAAAATAAGGGAAAGTCTGTACATTCAGCACTGTGTTGTCTTTAAACTTAAAATAACATATTATATGGGCAAAAGTATATATGTTTAACTTAATGTTCAAACTTACTTTTAGTGAAAAAACGAAATTTTAAGGAAAGAAAATCAGGGGGAAATATATAGGGAAAAATCCGAAAATTATACCGCGTCTGCCTTTATCATTCCATTTTCAAAAGTTGTACTCTTAAACTATTTTCATATTTACACCATTCTGCTTAGCACAGATCTAAAAATCTGTGTCATTGTTTTTTATATATGTATATAATTCTATTTTTTAATCTTTACAGATCAATTTTTTGGGAAACTCTGACAAGGATTTCGATACTAATGAACCAATAGCATTTGTTTAGAAACCTATATCTTGTCCAGTTTTGAAAATGGGATCCAAAACATCCCAAAATGTTATGGAAAAAAAGTGCCTAGACAATTGATTCTAAGCCTTTTTAGATTAGAGCAATAAAATATTTAACACATTAAATATTCTGATGAATGATTCGATGTAAACATGTCCTGTATATACCTGCTGTTTTAGCACAATTTATCTCAGTTTGAGCATACAAACTACTACACTTATAGTTAAAAATTTTTTGATAATTTTTCCTAATGAATTGTTTCCTCAAATAATTATTTACTCGACTAATACGTTAATGTGGAGCAATTTTCCCAAGTTTTTGATTTTATTTCTTGTTAAATAATTGTCTGACTTTAACCCTACAGTATTTAGTACTGGGGGCATAGTTGCAGGAAGCACCTAAAACGATCTAAAACTACCTAAAACGATCTAAAACCAGCACGAAACCACCTAAAACCACTCCATATTCACTCACAACCAGCACAAAAATGGCCCTAAGTGTGTGAGTGAATACAACAAAACTACCGTTTCCATTTGTTTTTAATTCAATTCCCGTTCAAACAGCGTCACAATGCCAAAAAACTAAAAAATCCTGCCAGCGGTGCTATTTTTGCTTATATACACTTGGTTTCCGTTATTTTTTTTGTTGCTCAAAACTTGTGTTTTGAGCTAAAAAAATACCCGAAACAAGGTTTAGATAAGCCAAAGCGGCTTAGCGAAGCTTAACAAGGCAACTAACTATCCCTGAGATACCGAAACACTACATCTAGAACCCATAAAGTTCCGAAAAAAGCCCTACAGACTTACCTCCACTTAATGTTTTTTCAGAAAATTCCAAAAAAATCATTAAAAAAACGAGACTCGCTTGCTTCCTGCGGCGAAAAGAATGCGCCAAAACTGTTCTAGAACCTATCTACATAACATACAATAACATAAAATTTGGAAGGAGACAACATTTTATCCCTAAATAAATACCATCGCATCTCTTCCCGTATGGCCGCCATTTTGAAATTTATGTCTCACTTATCTTTTTCTTGCTACTATCACCTGCAAAAAAATACCTGAACAAGATGGGGCACAAAAATACGCCGCAGGTGCAAAATTAGCGCTGCGGGCGTGATTTTTTTTACTTTACTCTGTGGACGCTATGTATTTTAACAGGAATTGAATAACAAAACAATTGGAAACGGTAGATTATGTGCCATATATGAAACCGTGTGGTTGTCGGGATTTTCAAAATCAGCGCTGCTAGACCCATTTTAAAATTGCTTTTTTATTTTTTTCGACTGGAAAGTAGAAATAACTCAACCATAACCACACAGTTTCCTATTCTACAACATATTTCGCTTCTTTTGCCGAAGAAATTACCCAAAAAGCTTTGCTCCCGGTACCCACAAATTGATTTTAACTTTCCGTGCGGAACGAAAAATAGCCGAAAAACAGCGTTTACCGCACGGTGAATTTTTTAAAAATGAATGTGTTTTCCTTACGGAAACCAATAAGTGTTCTATATGTATGTACTAAAAGGAGGGTTCCAGCTTTCTAGAACAGTTTACTTCATGGAATTTGAGTATATAAGTTAAGTTATAGCCACTTGAAATATGATATTATATCCAAAATTTTGGTAATTTTTGTTCTAGATTCGGAAGGTCTATTTCTGTAAATGAAACATCGGTGAGGGATAGATAGCTATTCTCTCGCTTCTGTGTTGGGAATGACAATTTTTTTTGCTTCATTTCAATAAAAACTGACTTCAGAAATGAATTCCTCGTATCAAAATTATTAAAATTGGAAAGTTTGGTTGGATTTTAGTAAATGGAAGTCAAGTTATCAAGTTTTTAAAATGGCTATTTTATGAGAATTTGACTGTGAAAAATTGCTGCAGTGAAGATTTTTCATGGGAGCGAGAATATAAGCTAGCTATGCTAAGTTAAGATATTTTTATTTATCGGGATAACAGGTGTGTTTCATCAGACTATATGTCTTGCCCTTCAACCATGCAATGACTGTCTGGCTGTCCTTGTCACGCAGTGACCTGGCCTGGCGACGGTATCACTGTCATGCTGCATGTCACCAGACACAGTGACATGGTGACAGCCGCTTCTTATACGATGTACTTTTGAGCTATAGAATTTAGATGTTCAAGTCCATGTCTTGAGTATATCAGAAATAACTCGTCCGTTTCAGGACAATTTCTGAATGTTATTACTTAGCTATTGAGCATTATCCCTTTCAATATTGTTTTAAAAAGATTTTGTAAAGATTATAACGGATTCCGTGGCAAAATACTATAAAAGCTTCGATAAACTCAGATTTCTAATTTTTAAATGTAGCTTTTGTTCACTATGTCTGAAAGTCACTTCGCGCGTTCGCTGCGACCCTCCTGCGCAGCGCATTTCCAATGTAATGTAATTGTGCTGTTCCATTCTATGCAGTGTTTATCCGCGTGCTTTCTTTGCTTTCTTTGGTTGCTGGTGATGTATTAACGTTTTTGCCATTGTATGTAAGTTTAGTTTGAGCAATTATATACGTAAAAGTAAGATTTGCTCGTGTCGTCATAAAAAGCGTGAGCTCAATTATTCAAACCATTCAATCGATCAAAAGATCAAAAAGAAAAGAGCGTTATAATAGCTATCTAGCTATAGTATAGATATATAGTGTATTTGCCACATCAGACATAATTCCATGGCCTTTTATGCATAGATATATGTTTGTTATGCACATTTTACATACTTTTTTGGCACACCAAGTTTTTCTACAGTTTTTGGACATTCGAAAATATGCTCCGTCGTATATTTGTCTTTTGTACATATGTCGGGCGTTTGGTATCATAGTCTTCACACATTGACACGTATTTAAGCTTAGGGTGTACATATTTAACCTTCAGTAGAAATATATGGATTAGAGAGGGAGGTTTAGCTCTGATTTTGCTGCCATTTTATGCTCACCCCCGAGCGAGGTCTATATAGTTATATTTATAAGGATATTTTGTACGTTTACCACCACAGGGTCTGCGCCAGGCTTTGGTTTAAGCAAAAGGTCTGCAGACGACTATGTTTTCAGCTTTTTTTAGGTCTGCCAAGACGGTTTTAGTTGACCATGTGTGTCTCAGGTCTTAGTCTACCATATGTCAGTTCTTGGGTGACTTCTGTCTGCAAATTAACATATACATACGTACATACATGTATTTTGAGATTTTTCTTTCCAGATGGGCGGAAAATACGTTTCCCATGATGAATTTCCAAGGTTTAGTGGTTTTTCACCCAGTACTAAAAAGTTCTAGTTAAAACTATGTATTTGGACAAGGTTTTGTTTGCATTTTTATGTTTTTCACGATCGAAAGTTTACAATTTCACAACAATATCTTACTTAATTTTAACATAAATAATATTTAATATATCTTACTAATATATCTGCTTACTTAATTATTTACTTATTTGTTTTTGGCTTATTTATTTGTTTGTTGACGTGTCATTTAGCAGAAAAGTAGGGATTCATTCATTGTTTATTTATTTATTTATTTTTATTTTTTAATTGCTAGAGTTCCTGAGTAACAACACATTAACCGACAGGGTGGAGTGAATGACACAAATTGAACGAAAAGTTGTATTTGACATGGAAAAAGGGGAAAAGTGGGTGATGGCCAAATATTGAATTGCTCACCCACGTGTGTATGTCAAAATGGGCAGCTCGCTCATTTTGAGTATAAATTTGCGCAGGAGCTTATAGACCGCCTCCTGCGCCCAGGAGCTTATGGGCCGCCTCCTGTATTGGCG
>JAULBZ010004030.1:0-15395 GCA_032360805.1 Neoturris breviconis
GTACGCATTGAAAGCGAGATTGATTGCTCGCGCAAGGATGCGTCTAATTCATGCTTAAGTGCTAAATGTGTGATTTTCAAACCCAGGGGTTTCTAGTTTCTATGTGAAATCCAAAAGAACATATATCATTGGTAGACATCAACGCCACTCGTCACGTGACGTCAATTTCTACCAATGGAATGTCTTCGTTTGGCTTTTGCTTGAATATTCCGCAGTGGTAAAAACCCTAATTTATGAACTTGTGAATACGGTAACTCCGTATAAGGATTCCATGATTACCATATAACAGTACGTAAAAGCCTGCCGTATTGCCTTATATGGTAATAAACAGTCCGTAGAGGGATTCAGTCATAACCATATATGGTGATAAACAAATTCACCAGACTTTCACACTGTCCTAATGAATTCATGAAGTTATCCAAACAACAATTATTTAACGTGTCGCGTGTGGTTTATTCATGCTGAAGTAACCAATCAACTACGTTCTTCTCACTGAAGTCACCAACCAATCAATTGCAAGCTTGTTGACATAACACCCTTCTATTTCTAGAATTCAAACGAGATATTCCCACAAACAGATTATCTTTCTTGCTACTTGGAAGAATCAATGGCGACATGAAATACCACACAACAATGGCAAGAAACTTCAATGCTGGTCAAAAAAGTATCTTCACCGATATCTAGTGGTGGCAACACAGAGACTTGGCGCAGAAATGTTGTTTCAGTGAACACGTGAAAGTCGTTCTTACGTAACCATTATTCAAAATATGGAAAACAAGATTTAATTTCGACTTGGGTACGAATTATTTCGAGTCATAACTCCCTGAAATTTCAAAGTTTGCAACATAAACTTTCTATATTTTTTATATATGCGGGGGTTGTATTAGAAAATATGAGAAGAAAAAGATTTTTGGCATCTCATAATGTTCTTTAATTAAAACACATAGAATTTTGTGTAAAATATTTTTGCGTGACTGTTAAGACGGATTTCTACTAAGCGAATTCGTTTGCACGAATTTTAAATGAAGCCATTATATTGGTTGAAAGTGACGTCATCTTACAAATGAAGTCGATTTCAACCAATTTAATATCTTCATTTAGAATTCACCTAGTGGAAACCCGCCTTTATAATATTGTAAATAGTATTTTTTAATCTTCTTCAGGCTGGTTAAAAAAAACTGGCTAGACGCGTTTGTTCTTTGTGCGATAGGAAAAATCAGAAAACAAAATGCTAAGTTTCAATAGACAGGATTAATGTGATGATCAGTCAACACGTGTGTTGAGTTTGTCATCAGAGGCAACGCTTATACTGAGTGCGTCATGAGAGTCAACACGTGTATTGAGTGCGTAATTAAAGTCAGCACCACGTGTGTTAAGTGCATCATCACAGTCAACAGAGTCAGATTTATCTTCCGCATAAGACTAGAAATCGTTCTCGGAAACGATGGAGGTCCATGCTGTATAATACTACGCGGAAGTATTCTCATATAAGTTAATTCTCCATGAATTCTGTATAGCGACCGTTGTTTCATTTATTGTTTTACTTATGATTACTTTTGATGACGGAAATCATTCTTTCGTTCCGATCGAAAACTTTTGAAAGGCCGTTAAAAATTTTATGTACCTGATAGATCCAAGAAACATAATACCATGATTGGAAACAATCCAAGTGGACACAAAACTTGTTTAAAGTCCGCAGTAAAGTCGCTAAAACAACGTTGTTAATATCATTTCTGCGACTTTAAACATGTTTTTGCTAACTGGGCAATAATCACATCACTGGCTTTAAAAGAAGGAGGAGTGTTTTCTGAGTATAGATCCACAAACTTGACGTCTGAGCTAGTTGTTATGTCATAGTGACAGCCTAGCGATTCTCTAAAAATCGTACTTCCGTTAGTAGATTTACATTCATACTAAGTCACTTCAGGGCTTAAGCAAAGTAATTTTGAATCAAATGGAAATCATTTTTGTATACAATGAATACGGTATATGAAAAATATGCACTTGGTGTGAAAATTAAGAGAAAATGTAATTACTGATTTGGGCTGCCTCTTCCAGATCAGATTATGTGCTGATTTTAAATGTGTTTCTCTCTGTTTTGATGAAACATTTAATACGATATTCCTACTACAATCCCAGAAGTAATATTGCGAACGGTTTTGTAAACCCTGCTTCTGGACGATACGCATGGGTTGGATTAGATGAATGCAAGGTGGCATACTTGAATAATTCTCGATGGAGCGCAGAGATAATTACGTGGAGTGACTTTTTGCTGTTGCTTGAGGGTCAAAATGTGCACTTAACACGACCGAAAAAATAATTTGCTACAGACTTGAAGATTTCACGCGATAACACTATGCCAATTTTCAGTACGAATCTTATTTCAAAGTTGAGTGTAACAATCAAAGTAGCAACAGTCTTAAACAAAACTAATAAACTTCATTTAAAGTTATACACTAGGAAATATTTAAAATATGTCGACAGTTAGTCTAATGACACAGCTGGTCAAAGGGGAAAATACTACTGTCCTAAGTTCAAATCATTATTCAGACAATCCCAGAAATAATATAAGATATCCCCTCCCCCTCCCATTATATCAAAGTTGTTTTTGCAGTTCAAGGCATGGAAGGGTTGCAATGAAACATTGATAAACGGGGAAGAAAATCTACAATAACATAAAGCGCAGTCAACGTGAAGAATAAATTAACTAATCGACTAGTCCCTAACCAAGTGTTATCACTTTTCTTTAGTAACTATAGAAATTTCCCCTAATCCTATTGAATATCCTGACAAAAAACATTCCTTTTTTAGCTAAATCAGACATATATATTTAGACATGTTTGATACAGATTTCCAGGAGCTACATAGTCAATTGTATGATCCTTGTGTCAATAGTTATCTACTGTATAGGAGAATAAACAAATGTAACATGATTCGCTTCAATATTGACATCATCTACGTCACTAACGTCATTCAGGAGGAATTAAGATACCGAATCGTGACTAAAAATCGTAGCGTGTAAACGCTGCTTAAGTCGATTTGAAATATGCAAATGTCTAGCGACGTTGATCTAGCATCTTTACTGCTGACTTTGAACAAGTTTTTCCCACAATCCGTGTGAAAGCCAAAAAAAAGACATTCCGTCGCACATTACGTGATGTTAATTTCACCCAATAGAGTGTAGAAATTAACTTAACCAGCCTCGTTCCCAGGGCTTCTTGTCTTTTCGAAATACGGGAACCGCCTTCCGTATTTCGAAACGGCAAGAATCAATGAAATTTACTAGGCCTACCCAGTGAGTAAAAACCGGTTTAAAGTCCGTACTCTGCAGTAGTAAAGAAGCTAGAACAACGTTGAAAACCAGTCTAAGATTTTTTAAAAACGAACAGTATTAGCACGGAATTATCTATTATATCAACAAGAAGCAGGTTTGTCCAGTAATAAATAAATTTTAAGTAATAACACTAAACAGTGACAGAAAATAATATTTTAAGTCTGAACTGATCGGAAATGATTTGATATAAAATATAGAGAGTTTAATTTCAAAGTAGAAATTCGAGTAGGCAAAAACTTGTTCAAAGTCGTTGTTCTAGCGTGTTTACTGCGGACTTTGGACAAGTTTTTGCTCATTGACATTATTTATAGGATTAGTATTAGAGAGTGGAGGAGTACTTAAATCAACGTTGCGTTTCATTGGTTTCTTCGTACTGACCAACCAATCAATGGATCTATTCGCAAATAGTTGAAAATAGTGTTGGCTGCTCCCAACTTGTTGCATAAAAAGTAGCCACCTCGTTCAAATGTATTTGTGAATAGGTCTATTGCAAGCTCGTTGACTTAAGGCTGTTTTCCACTTCAGAAAACTTTTCGCGGAACGGAAACGGAAAATGTGCACGTTCAGAAAGAAATTATAGACATTCCATTGGTAGAACAATTCCGCGGAAGATTTTCTGCACTAGAAAACGGCCTTAACACATTTTTCAATATGTTGAGTACGTACAAATTGAGTAATTTAGCTACTAATTTTAACTCGCTGCAATTTTTCGCAATCTAATGGAGATTCATAATCGACAAAGTGTTGTTTTAATCTAAAATAGTTGGTTTATGCTACTACAATCTCCACAATAACTAGTCACGCAATCTTTGATAAAGGAGATAACAATAAATAAAATACAATAAAAAAAATGACGTTTGAATTAGAAGATAAACATTCCCTTCTGTTTCTCTGTTTATGGGCTTGTGTTAAAACGACGTGGAATGATCTGTTCTCCCCTTCTTTCTACTAGTAGTAGTACTGATATTGTTTCACTATATGCCAGAGGTTTTGTCGTCTTCGACTGCAAGGATATAAGGTCATTTATCGTGTGCTACCGTATTGCATACTTTATGATACGTGTATATATCGGAGAGTTTCTCGTGTTAAAAGTAGCGATAATTTAATTTTTATTTTGTTTATTTTGACCCTCGATCGATTTGTGTAAATAGTGTAAATTATGGAATTTGTCGCTTTCCATGAAATACACCGCTTCCCAGTGAGCACACGACGTTCTAACAACTAACAACGTCAAAACGACGTCAAAACATTGTGCCTACCAGTGAAGATAATTGTGATCGCTGAATATGTTGATTATAATTTGGAGAAACTAGCCACAAGAAGAATTCCATTGATAGAAATTGACATCAAACGTTCAGTTTCTACCAATTGAATGTCTTTCTTTGGCTTTCGCACCGAATTTTTCAATTAATGAAAGGGAAAGTTTACAATTGGAACAATATATATGCATAACATCTAGTATATTCTAAAGGATTGTGTAATGTTAATTTTAAGTCCAAAAGGAACACGCGGTATGCTGACAGGTTAACTAATGCTTGGTTTCCAATAGTTCTAGAATAATCGCACGACTGTTGTTAAACTGTTAGTAGTGTGTTTATTTCTATTTTTATATTTTCGCGTGTGGATAGATATATATACGAATAGATATATATACACGAATCAGTTGAGTTTTGAACGCCAGACCGATCAGTCATAGTAACCCGTCATTCTGGTTATTTTTGAAATCATATATAACAACAGGAGGTTCTACTGAGATTACAGTATCGGATAATATCTTTACATATACACGTATTAATATTCAGATAAAGGACATTCCGAATGTCGACAAAATGCGAAAATAATCAAAGTTTTTCACAGTAGATTAGTAAGTGTTGTGCATTAGACATTTTTGCAGTACAGCTCTAATCTAAGAAATGCCACATCGTGAAATTCTGCAGGTAAGAGAAGGAACGAACACATTTTAACGCTACTGAAACCGGATTTGTAAATAGCGCATCAATAGAAACCGAGAATACGTCGCTGAAATTATTCCTCCCTCTGTCTATGATCAGTAATCTAAAAGACCACCTTTATATCCCGTCAGTCGTTGTGGTGTTGGTATTCAAATAAAAAAATTAAAATTGATGACGTCGCATTTTTGGACTTGACTTTAAAAGGTGCTTCTGATGAAAAAAGTCTGCTGAATTACGAGCCTCTCAGTGGACCAACACTTGCTCCAAATAAAAAATTATAATCGTTAATTGAAAATTGCGGTAGATTAAAGACTTTCCAATAAAAAGACGATTCCTAGAGCGTGCCCTATTCCGCATCCAGACGACCAGTTTAACGCGGTAAAAGCTTCACAAAATTTCAGTGTATTGGGTTTCCAAGACAGCTGTTTCCATATTCCTATTAGAAAGGTAGATAGACATAAAACTGCCTTCATTTTACCGATGGGGAAATGCTTAGTTCTAGGTCTAATTGGTGCACCTTTTACCTCCTTCGACGCTATGCTCAAATTATCTTTCGATTTAACTTTCCTCATGGTCTACACGTTTTTTTATATAAGAACGTACTTGATTTCTTGATGTTCTTAATCATACTACCTTTTTAAGGTTTAAAACGTTCTTACACCATGTTGTTAACAATATCTCTTGTTCACCGGTGCTGAGATGATAAGCTTGTTAGACGACAAGTTAAGGAGAATGTATGAAAATAACTGCGCTTTGTTCGAGATATTGGTATTGTAATAAATTATGGAAAGGTGGTTCAACAGATTTACGCTGCTGAATTTGGTGATACGGAAATTATATTTCTATAATGTGAATGTTATGCGAAGAAATAAAAAACATGCTGGCTCTAAGTCTTATTATGTTCTTAATTTTTAACCCTAATTCTTAATTTTTAACCCTAACCCAGTTTTAACCCTAACCCGGGCTTTTAGGGAGTCTAATAACCCCGGGAGTACAATGTATCACACCACAATAACTTTTAAACTACTGCTCCGTTTTGCTTGAAACTTGGTCACAATATACCCAGGCCCTCTTCTATTCGAAAATATAATAAAAATTTGCATACGTCATCATTTCAGGATATGAGTATCCAACGGCAGTAATTAGAAGGCGAAAATGGAAATTTAGATTCCATTGTTATATTTGCTAATTATGAATGGTTTTTTTAACTATTACACAATAAGAAGCCGTTGTAATGCTTTTTTTATTTTATTTTTTTGAGATTTTTCGATCCTGAAGGCCAAAAGTGGTCCTGGGTCCGTTTGGAGAAATCTTTTGGAACAATATTTTAGTGATAAGATTTCAAATACAATAACGTAAAAAGTTAGCAATTTTGCACCTAATGCAATAAGTGGATTAAAAGTTATACGGAAATTTTGGGGGTCGTCATACAATGTACCCCCTCCCCCGGGGGGTAAATAAGGTTAAGCTTAACGTTCTTATAAATAACTATGTTCTTGTATAAAATCGTCTATTTTGATGACATCCTTATTGATGACATCTTTATCTTTTCAAACACGAAAACGCGTTCTAGCGTCTTTACTGCCTACTGCTGACACAAACGAGGAGAATTCACAATTGTGCCGCAAGAATCGGTTCTTTGTTTCAGTATAAGTTCGGACGGTTTACAAATTCATACAAGCACTGACCTTATTCCATCTGAATTATTTCATGGTCGTAAATTTAGCATTTCAATAAACACATATATGGTACAAATCGACAGTATATTTTAAATAATTTAATCAACACATCATGTACGACCAAATGTACGACATTACTAGAACAGTACGATAAAAAGAGAAACGAAGAATAGCAAGGACAGCGGCGAAAGAATCTTTAATAAAGGGCTACCTCGATAGATTAAGAAAAATAAGAAATAGAAATATAGTACTATATATGAAATTATGGCGATACGACCGATAAGAAAAATCTAGAAAAGTTTTTATCCAACAACAAACCTGACCATGATTCCGATGACAAATTCGATAAACTTCAAAACGATACCGCTGCGTCCGAAATAATGGTATTAACAATATATCACTCTTTTTGCAAGTTGTTTCTAACAAAATGTTGATAAATGCCAATATCATCATCCGCTTCCCTTCCCGCTCATCTTTCCCAATTGTAGTAGGTATAAACTTTGGAAAAAAGTTAAGATTTGGATTTAAAACAAAGTGCGGCGCAAACAAGTCGTATTTCAAGAATGTTTCACTACCGGGGGGGGGGGGGGGGGATTCAGACCTCTTCATTTACTATGACATCTAATACAAGTGGGTAAACGCTTGTTCAAAGTCCGCAGTAAAAAATTAATTCGGTAAGGTTTCTAAGTATTGAATATATCATGTGTGTTAATATGTATTAATTCATCCAGTATAAGTATTAATTCATCCGGTATAACTGGTTTTAACAATATGATATTAAATTCGGGTTAAAACTTAATTGACATCTAAGCGAATAATAATACCGATAATAATGATAGTTAATTAAGCACATGGTAGGTGATGTTTTTTCAGACGTATCAAAAATAAAATTATTAAGAACAGTATTTCCACTGAACGAAACCCTATGCAGAATCCGCAGTAAATACACTGAGACAACGTCTTCGAGTTTACTGCGAAATTTGAACGAATTTTTGTTCACTGGGTCGGCATAAACTCGTTCATTCAAAGACCTCAGTAAAAACGCTAGAACAGCGTCTTCGATATAAATAAGTTTCTGATCGAGTTTTTGCCCACTGGATTGATAATCGAGACTATTCAAGGTACATAATCATCTTTTTCGGACAAAATTTCAATGTCGTCAAGACAAAAAGACACTCACTGAAATTTCTAGTGTCTAAATATACCGGAAAGTGTCAAAATTATATTGTAACTTTAAGGCCGTTTTCCACTACAGAAAATATTCTGCGGAAAGGAACTAGTTACAAGAAAAGAGGTTGCCTGGAGACTCCATAATCTGCAGTATCAAATAAGCGCGGAGGTCGCTTGTTAATTTATGAAAATGTTTCTGTTGTGTATCTAATGCTTCTTTCTGCAAAGAACAGGGTTATCACTAAATTATACAACAGCATATCCAGCAATATTGTCTTGGATTATTCGAAAAACCTTTCGATTTCAATGGTGTTGTAACCAAAATCACGCACTGATGGATTATCTTTTCGTGTCCCCATAGATTTCTTATGACCAAAGTAAATCTCTAAAGGTTCTTAACAAAATTGCTATGTAAGAACATATGGAATATCATAACCGAGAAAATTAATCGAGAAATCTAAATTCGTAGGCTAAAATCATTAAGTTACATGTAGATGGTCATATTCCGTAGGCTCGTTTTCCCAGGACGTGTCCAGCAAATTCTTGAAATGGTTTAAGATTTTAGCGTTGATGACGTCTTTCGGAAGATCGTTTGAAGATTTCGCCGAGCGATAGTAATAGGAATTGTTTTGGATTCCACGTTTTCCGTTCTTCGGTATTGGCTGAAGCAGTTGAAAGTCATGCTAACTTAATCATGCTTAAGTAAAACTGAACCAGCAGAGTTAACAATAATCATAATACCTTTATGTGTCTGCCATGATATGAAAATATTTATTTTTGCATTTCTTTTTGCATTTTTAGATTAATTACCAAGCCGATCATAAATGGATTGCTGCCAATCTTTGAAATATTGGAGGAAAACTTCACGTAACCACACAAACCTGACTGAGTGCGCAAGTTCAATCGGAACAGGCGGTGGAGTTGAGGGGGGATGGGCACTGATGGTCAAACGAATACAGAAAAACCCCGTCAATATGCTGATTGGTGATTTCATACTTTACTTATGTTTTTTGTAGAGAGAGAAGCGAGACTCATAACGGAAAATGTTACATTTGTACATAGACGGAGCTAAACAAGCGAAGGTCGTTGGCTAGTAATTACAAGGCAGGATGAAGGAATGTTGAAAGGAAACAAGGAGGTATATACATCGCAATATAGAATAATCGTGATCCAACTACAAAATAATAACTTATTTTCTAATTCATAGAATTCAACCGAAAATAACTTTATTTATTTATTCTACAATATAAAGTACTGAATACAACAGTAAGTAAAGCCAGTCTAGTTATGATGGGTAAGTAAAGTCAGTCTAGTTATGATGTTGACTAGTGCGGCTATTATTGGGTGGGTGGGTGGGTGGGTAGGTCAACGAGAAACTATCGACGTGTGATTTGCCTGCTTGCAAACGCCCTTTTAAAACTTGAATCACGTGACCATAATTATTGCATAATTAGACACCCTCCTCCTCTTGCGTTTATAATATAACATAAATAAATTCATATCTTAATTATACTTGTGGTCGCATACTGTAAACTTATTCTACCACAATAATGATATGAAAGGAGGTTATATTTTCCGAAAATACTATTACGCCTTGAATAATATTCAAATAACAAAGGTAATTAGGACATCATCCGATTACCGGACCCGGACCCAGACTTGGACTCCAAAAAAACCCGGACCCTATAAATACCGGGCCCTGAATAAACTGGACTCAATATATAAACCAGACCCTGAATAAACAGGACCCAATAGAAAACGGACCCTGAACAAATCGGATCTTATAAAAACCGGACCCTAATTACGTTAATATTATCAAGACCATATTTGAATAAAATAAATTTAATTTCAGGCCCAAAATTGAAATTGCTTCCAGTTATAAAAGCAATTGGTCAGATATCGTAAATGTTGTAATTAACGTCTACGTCAAAATTGACGCCTGTTCCAATTAATTATCCCCTCAAATACCTCATAAATATGGTGACATTTGAGAAGGATATATTTATATCGATTATTTCCCATTGTTACAATACATATATCGAAAAATTTATCTACTTTCCCTACCCTTCTTCTACAATATATTTGTTGATTTTTCCATAAGCACCTCTTTATAATAGGATAATTTATGTGCTAGGATATTCAAATCCTTGATGGCCCCCGGCTCTTAATATAAACATTTGTTGTTGTTTCATTCTGCAACAAATTTGTAAGTGTCATTATAAAGCGCTTATATTTAAGTACATATACATGCCTCGAAAGCTTTTGAAGTTTCTTGAACAAGTAGGTTATAAATACCTTTCTATCACCCAGCTTTGTTTATAAGAAAGCCAAAAAGGCATTTAAAAAATAAAAAAGCATAACATTAGGTTTAATGCATGTGGAACTTCTGCTTTATTTAAAAATATGCAATAGGACGTTACTCTTAAATTATACCCAATAAATTAAAATTTCTGTAGCGAGGGAATCATGTAATGTCGGGTGCCCAAATGGAAAACCAGATAGCACATTTAATAAGCCTGCTTTCATAACTCATGTGATTTATAGGTGATTTATAGAGCAATGACATGCTGGTCTATGAGTGCTACTTACAAATTTTACTCAATTTCGACAAACCTACTACAGATACTAGAATCGAGGATGACCGGAAAATCGCAACCCTAAAAGTCGTACGGGAATTGCAAAGGAGAAACTATGTACTTTGCATTATATGTATTTGATCTTAATTTTATTATGTTAGGGCCGATTTTTATAGGGTCCCGTTCATTGTTTTTTCAATGGGCCGATTTATTCAAGGTCCAGTTTTTATAGGGTCCGGTTCATTCAGGGTCCGATTTTTATAAGGTCCGGTTTAATCAGGGTCTTGGTCCGGGTCCGGTAATCGGACGATGCCGGTAATTAGTACTAATTTATTTAACCTACCGGAGGTCACAAACAATATTTGTAAAATACAGGTTAAAAACAGGTTGGAAATAATACATCATACCTGTATCAATCATTGCAGAAAGAAATCCTCTTATAAAAGAGAATTATTTTAGATTTTTGTCAGAATATTTTTAACATCAATACAGATTGATTCTACAGAAAATAACTACAATTATATAATAACGAAATTTATTCCAGAATTAATTAACAAACGGTAATTATATCATGTCCCAATGGACACGTGTCGTTTTTTCAACTTAAAAAATATATTGTTATGAAGTTTTAACGTCAAAAGAACATATTGTTTTTACGTTGAAAAAAACGGGACGTGCCGGGAGGGTTTTATTCTTATCTATTGAAACATGAAAGTTTTGAGAGCTGTTCTGAAAATACATTTTCATCTGTAGATCTCTTGGAGCACTACATGAAGGTGTGTGCAAGAGCAGCATACTTGATCTTGTTCAAAGTCCGCAGTAACGACGATGTTCTAGTGTCTTTACTGCTGACTTAGAAAAAGTTTTTTGCCCATTGTCATTCAACTAAAAATGGTAGACTAATTCCAACCTACGCCAATACAGTCACTTGTGTTTAGGAATAGGATTGCCCAAAACGTTCCCGTGATATTTTAGGATCATATACGCCAATACAGAGTACGTATACGGAGATGTCCGGTACTGCGTTCGGCAGTCAAACGAAAATTAGTTTTACCGGATTCAGGTATAATCTGAAAGTCAATAAATAAACGATGTTTGAAAGGCGTATTCTTGACGTAGTTCCCTATGGGCGTATTCTTGGCGTAGATCCCTATGGGCAAAAACCTGTTAAAACAAATACTTGATCTTGTTCAAAGTCCGCAAAAAAGACGTTAAAGCAACGTCGAACGACGATGTTCTAGCGTCTTTGCTGCGGACTTTGAACAAGTTTTTGCCCACTGTTTCCAATCTTGACTTGCCGTCCCATGCCGACAGTTGTATCAATAAATTAACTCTCTGCACAAGTCACTGTGAAACGACTTACATGCAATAATAGATTTCCTTATACGGTATTGCACAGACTTTATTTAGAAGTTTACGTACACAAGACTTGTTGTGTTGTATCACACCCTGCGGCCGACACGCAACGTCATATCAGCGTCATACAAACTTCGCGACGTCAATGCGACATCTTACCTTAATCTCTACCGGCACACGATGTCAGCACAACGTCAAACGGCGTTGTTTCAATGGTGTATTGTCATATATTGCCATATATTCCGTATTCAGTAGTCTTTTACGCTGTGTGAGCCCATGCCGTTAAGATACTAGCTACTATTACTACTCGGTATTTTTAAACACTAAACTTTCGACTATAATCCAAAGATGTATTTTCGACGTTAATAAGACGCGGCGTGCCGGCAGGGTATGGGGTAATGCATAAAAAACTTATTAACCCTATTGTTTTTCGATAGTACAACCCCCGTTACATATTAATATGTAAAGGATTCTTTCTATGACGAAAATTGAAAGAATCAGAAAGTCATAACAATTATATGAGAGTGGTGTGTTAATAAATAAAATCAAGTTGTTATAAAACAAGTATTACAGGAGAGGTTATGAATTACCTTATTAAATCGTTCTACACATCCGCGACACACCTTCAAAATATATATACATGTATAAATTATATCGTCTAGTCATATCGTCTAACGATATCGTCCAATTTACAATATTAGACATATATGTAAACATATATAGACATAATATAGAGACTTTTTTCAAATTTTGACAAGTAATACAAGCCACAAGCAAAACACAAGTGCTGAAAATGACCTCTAGATGTCCCTTAAGGTTTATCTCAAAGGTTTATCCGATTAGACTTAGGAGCTTAGAATCTTAGGACTTTTTGCAAACTTGACAAATTGTGTTGCTTCTAGCAGCCTAGTACCCAGGCTTTTAGAACAAATTCGGTTTTTCGCGCCATTCGTCTTGCTAATCAAAATTATAGACTTTTTTTCCATGTTGAAGTTTCGAATTTTTGCAAATATTTCACTTTGTCCACAGTATATTTGGGCAGGATTGAAGTTCTCTCGGCTACTTCTCTCTTGCCGTTGTTAACCCTAGGTATGGGCTTTATTGGTCCGTGTAGTCATAGGGGAGGGGGGGAAGAAAGTGCCCGCGGCCATTTTTTTTCGAACCTCCGATGCTTATGATACGAAACTTGGTAGACTTGTAGAACAAATCAACACCACTTTAACCAAAAATAATTGACTTGATGACGTCATTTATACCTGCTATGACGTCATCAATAATGAAAAATGCTATAAATTGACTATGGCGTTTATTTCCAAACCAGTAATAGTAATGACATGAAACTTTGTACATTCATAGTGTAAAATTTTGTAAAAAGTTTGTGGTCTTTTATTTCCGAACCACTAATTCTCATGGCGTGAAACTTGGTACACATATAGAAACGCAATACAAACACATTGCAATAAATATGTTTGAGTTGAGGACGTCATTAGTACCTGCTATGACGTCATAAGTGTTGAAGCTTTTCAGAATATTAGGTCAACACATAATTAACATTTTAGCACAATTAATTTTTTCATGACGTCATTAATTAGGATGACGTCATCAAGTCAAAACAGAAGCTTAAATAAAGATTTTTAGGTGAAAATCTTTTGGTCACCAAGAACGTTTTTCAAGCAAAAATAAGAGAAAAATATATTTTTTTAAAATCTTTTTTTCACCTGTCAAAATTTTGGTTACTAGGGGAATATTATCCCTAGTTACCAAAACACTTTTTTTTTCTAAATGATCCTTGACAAATTATATGAAAACTGCTAGAACTTCTAGTCGTATTTAAGCTAAATAGAAATTAAAATATCGAATAATCCAATATAGGTAAATGCTGCTATATGCTTTAAATATTTTATTTGCTCTTTGTTATATGCTTTTAATATTTTAAAGAAATCTTAATATTTTAAATAAAATACTGTATACCGTATATGTGTGTGTATATGTATATCCATATGTATATGTGCATATATATTATGTATGTAAATAAAGTTTACATAACACATACTCTTCAGTATGAAATAAACGGAGAAGGTTTTATGTGATATTGGCTTATTTCTATGTACAACGTTCATCATACGTCCATAAATATTGTTAGTTTCTCATTTTTCTTGAATTTAGTCAATTAAAAATATTTATTTTATACATTGATCTTGTTCATAGATAGTACACATATTCGGTTGTAGCTTATAGAAAAATATACTGCAGACGTGCATGCAACATTCGTACAAGTCCATTATATTTCAATTTATTTTGGTCCGGATTTGCACGTCCGTTGGACGTCTTATTTGTAACGCAGACGGACGGACCTGATGGCGACATCCAGTGGACTCCTTAGGACGATAGACACCCACTAGATTTATTCTAAATCTTTCGCCTATTTAAAATCCACTTTTACTTTAATATAGACGTTCGTGGATTGATGTTCTAAACAAAGCATTATAAAGGTGATAATGATATCTTTAACCATCGTTTGAACATGCTTGTCTCGATGATTAACTAATACTATCTAATACAGGAACTGTTTTAATCAAAATGGAAGCCATGCAAAGAGCCAACTTTCATAGCCATGTGGACTGATGTTCTAAAAAAAATTCTTGAAAAGATGATTATGTAACTTTTAAGGATCGTTTGGCCATGGATATCTGTATTATAAATTTTGATTTTGATCTAATATTAATGACAATATATAATTGATGAGAAAAAGACAAGAAACATTTTCATTTTCTATTTTATTTTAAAAATTAAATTTCTGTCTGTGGAAAGAAAATTACGAATAAACACAAGCTACAAATTTCAAAGTAAGTTGAAATAATGAAGAAGTTATTTGTCCGGGGAAATAGCTAACATTACGTTAAAATACTACCAGCCTGGATAACCTGTATATATGATGACAATATTATCTAGAATATAGTGGGCAAAAACTTGTTCAAAGTCTTTACTAAGGCCTTTGGAACAAGTTTTTGCGCACCGGGATTATCATTAGGGACCATCTCCAAAATTCTTACGCATGGAAGGAGTGCTGAATCAACGATCTTGCAATTGATTGGTTTCTTCGTAGCTTAATTTTTCTCCAATTAATTTTTGGGTTGTTTAAAGCTACTAAAATATCTGCTTTTTGAAACGAATTGGTCACTTAGCAGATTTTTCGACTCATTTCTATATACCGTATTTCCTGTGATAAGCGCCTTGGGTGCTTCTTCCTTTTTTAAAATTTGGAAACTAGAGTGGGCGCTTATTGGAAATCCAAAGAAACAAAGACAACACAAATTCAAACAACTTG
>JAULBZ010004031.1:0-15394 GCA_032360805.1 Neoturris breviconis
TTAAATTCCCGCCAAATATGCCGATTTTGCCAACCGCCAAATTAAATTCCCGCCAAAATTTCTTCCCTTAAGGTAGTTTACTTGTTTTCACCTTGCCGCATTGGAAATGCACGTTTATAAGCGCATTTTTGGTACACTCGTAAATCACGTCAAAAACACAGCAAATGCAAATTTAAAATTTATTTTTGCTAATTCAACACAAGAGCAGAAACTGTTCAAATAAAAAAACCCTGAGTCTCAATCGCTAGTTTCTTCGTATTGAATTTGACACATTGGAAATTTTTATAACCGCATTTTTGATACACTTGTAAAAAAACAGTAAATGCAACCATGGACCTGATTATTTTGCTTATTTTTCAATGGATAGGACTCAGGCTAATAGAAAATGGAAATATCGCATAGGAATACAAAAATAAGTTCTTAAACAATTACTGCGAAGAATTTGATGTTGCTTTTGCAAAGCGGTTGCGATTCAGTTTCAAATTTGCGCAATCCGAAATTCGCGCAGAGCTTGGTACGCGAATTTGGAGCCTGTACTAGGGTCTAGCAAATTTAGGGAGATGCGCGAACAGCTTTAAACTCAAGGCTACAGGGAAGTTGAAAATAATAGGATTGTCAAAAAGTAGGGGGTCGTCAAAAACAAGACTTATCTTTAGCTAAACAAACTCAGTGTCAACCTCGTTTCGAAAACGAGCTCAACAAACATTTCTTCATATCTAAATACGTTCGAATATCACCGAACGAGGTTGGAACGAGGTCGTAGGTTGTACAAACATTTCTCTACGCGCGATGTCCGACAATTATTCGGAGTCTTGTTATCGTGCTACAGTTTCAAATATGTCGCAATGTTTTGTTTTTTGTTTTTCAGGTAACTTCAACATGCAAATGATACTTCCTTCTAACATTGAAACTGCGCGAGATTGAAACATATGTATATACCTCTTCTAACAGTGCAACTGTGCGAGATTGAAACATATGTATACCCTTCAAGTGCTTGTATTTTTTAAAACAGTAGACTCCTGGTTAACACGTATAACGGGTAATCAGGCCCCATAAGATTGACGAGACGTCAAAACTACGCCTTATATCGACGCTGGTTAGATACTCATTTGGGTTATTCTGTCAGATAAAAGTACGATTATAAATTTAATTCAAATATAAAAATGATTACATAATAAATATAACCAAAACAACAACCAAACTTTTAAACAAAAGTCACTAATCTGTAGCCTACCATTTCGACCTTTCGCTTTTTGCTTACAAGCGGCTGGGCGAAGGGCTATACATGTAGGCTACTAATCTGTGGTTATGCTGAAAATCTACAGATATACAACGAAGAGTATTATATCAACATGCTTACAAATCGATTGGTTTATTCCGTACGAAGAAACCAATCAATTATTAATCAGTAATATTTTCTGTGAAAAAAAACTATTATGTTTGTAAGGAACCATTTCCAAAATTCGTTTCAAGAAGCAGATATTTTAGCAGATGTAAAGTAGTGAAAATCAATAAATTTGAGAAAAAATAATCCATGAAGAATTGCAAGATCGTTGATTCAGCTCTCTTCCCCTGGGAACTTGGATGGTCGCTAAGGAAGCTCAAGGATAAAATTCAGACAAAATAAAACCCCGAAGATTGTAATTGTAAACAAGCTTGCGATTGATTGGTCCGTGCAAAAAATTTATTGTAATTGTTAATTGGAAGGTGATCCCTACGATCAGATACCAACTGTCTACCTTAGTCACTAAATTTAGCGAGGTTTTAGTTTTGCAATTCCATTTTTCAAATATTTTTTACGGTTATTTAATTTCGCCTTTTTTCTTAATCCATAATTTCACTCACGATAATTAGTACTCGCGAAAGTGACCTTAAGGTAGTACGCACGAACGAATCCGGAAACGTAATCGCAGTCCTTCACGTCGTAGATAAACTATATGAAAAATAAAAGTAAATGTCTCAAAAAAACAAATATATTAGTAGAATTTAATCTGGGAATGTATCTACTTAAATAAATTATCTACTTTAAGGGGATTACTTTTCGCGAAGATTATATTTCGAGAATTGGGAAAACTGCAAAATTATCGCGGTTCCGCATGCTTCTATAAATCTCGCGGTTATTTATTATCGGGCCTGAGGCCAACCTGGAAAGTTGGAACTTTATTTTGCTGACTTTAAACGGGTTTTTGCCATAATATATAGGTGTAAAGAAAGTAAAGTTTAAAAAATTCACCAAAAATGAAACTACACAGAAGGGTGTTATATCAATGAGCTTGCATTGGATTGGTTCCTTCGGTACGAATCCAATAATCCATTGCAAGATCATTGACTCAGTATACTTCTTCGTAGATTTAAAAAGGTGACTATAAATTCACCAAAAATGAAACAACACAGATGGGTGTTATATCAACGAACTTACAATGGATTGGTTCCCTTGGTACAAATCAACTAATCCATTGCAAGATCGTTAACCCGGCACCCATTCCTGTATATTTTAACGGCATAATGCATATAAAAATATATATTAACGACTTATCCAACTGGCACATGTCTAATCAACGCATAGTCGTCAAAAAGATGTCTTATTGACGCTGATTTCACGTCTAGACGTCGTATTCAGACTAGGAAGGTGTTATTCAAACATTGCTTTCCATGGAAATATTCTAGTGAGCACATTATCGAGAAATGACATCGAAATATAGTTCGTATCTACTGGCATCTCATAATTTCATGCAATAAAGTCGACACCCAACAACGCCTGGAAGTTTTCAATAACTCGAACAGAACTGTTTGCCCCATTAGCATCTGAAACTCACTCCAATAAATCTTATTTTGTCTCATCTGATACCATGCGGTTAATGCTACCTTTTCATAAGATTACTATCAGGCTTAACAAATCTAAGACAAAGTTCGTGATCTCTTACATCACCCCATCCACCATTTGGTTTGACAACTGGAATCGCGGCATTCAACGGAAATATATTCACTTTATCCGTGAAAAGAAAGTCTTTGTTACGGTCGATGATAGCTTTGACTTTATTTAAAGTGTTTTTTGAATTAGCACATTTTTTTGTATGATGCAAGCCGCTATAAAATACAGAACAAAATATAGAATAGCTAATACATTTTCTATAGTTTTCCATTATTTCTTAGCCTGGAAATAACTGCCAGTTATCACCTGCGGAGGCGTATATTTTGTATCTACTCTTGACGAAACATATAGCCCAAAAAACACTGCTGTGTCAAAGCTGGACATATACTCTCCAAACCAGAGTCTCGTTTCAGGCGACGAAACATCAACCACTTCATCCTTCATGAAAATTTATTTGGTTGTCTATCATGAAAAGTAGTGGAGATAGGCACGTAAAAAGACAAAACATTTAGATAAAGTTACGCCATTAGGAACCGTCTCAAAATTATAATCTAAAGAGGAGAGTGCCGAATCAACGATCTTGCTATGGATTAACCAATCCATTGCAAGTTCATTGACCTAACACACTTCTGCAGATTCATTTTTGTGGAATTTTGTCAATTTTAGTTGGTTTTGGAGCGAAATTTTAAGATGGTCCCGTTTAAATAAACATGTACAAACTGGGGATTTGGTAAATTTAGAAATTGAACACCTATTATAGTTTTATTTAATAATCCATATTTTATATATAGGATGGTTTTTACTAACTGACGTTATTAAAAATAAAAAAAATAAGAAGCACTAGAGAATAGGACAATGTAACAGAAGAATAAATTTTCTTTGTTATTCATTAGATAATAATATAATAACATCTTTTCATAAAATATTATTCTTTTATTAAAAATATATTCTTATGTTGAATTGTGTATTGAAATTGCCTTTTATAATCACATTGGGACTTTTTGTAATGTTTTTAAAATCAACTTACACTCATGGTGTATGTAATTATGTTTTATGACCCAAGTGAGTAACATTAATATTTATTTCAAAATTGAAGAAGGAAGCATCCCAAAATCAAAATAGAGACTTCAATTCTTAAAAATTCTAAAATTTCTTGGATATATACATAGATATATACATGTCTACCAAAAAAGATCCATGATCAAAGTCTCAAAGAAAATTATTTGCTTGAATGTGGCCAAAACCTCAAAGAATTCAAATTCTAAAAACATTTTTGTCGATACTCGGTCCCAAATTAACAAAAACAAAGATTATTATAATATAGGTATAATATTGCCTAGAACGCCGATACCAAATTTAAATATGGCCCTAAGATATATGAAGACCTATAGTTTACACTTATAGCTGAATGAACAGATCTTTATGAGGGCAATTATCGACACAAGATTTGTGTACTTCATATAAAATTCCCGGACTGGAACACCGTGGTTAAAATAAGAAAACAAATTACTATAATGAATTTTGAGCATACACAGCATCATGCTCAAAAATCCCCTCCCGGTGAATTAGTTGTTCTTTCTTTAAGCATGGGAACATTTCTACTAAATTAGAGCATTTAATTGAGGGATTTTTGAGCGTAGCTTCAAGCTTTGTAGAAAAATCACTCCTCTGCAGTGATTACTTGCTCTCATTTCAATGAGTGGACTTACCAGTCTCCCACATGAAACATTCTTGGTACATCATAAACAAGAACAGTAAGTGGAGTATCTAAGTATGTTCTGCTAAGATGCAGTAATGTCCAATCCCAGTTGTAATCATCAAAAGTACAAAATTCCTAAATGAAAACATGGAATGTCACTTGTAATTTATAACAGGTTCCTTCATTAAAGATTCTAAACCTCGGTTCTCACTAGTCATTTAATTAGGCACTTAAACATAAGTACCTATTACAAGTGCCCTAATGGAAACACAACGATTTAAGCAACTTGTTCTAACCGGTTTAAGTGCAAGAATGAATATACAAGGTTTTGATATAAAGCGCCGGGTACATAAAAGTTGGTTGTTTTAATTCAAGAATATGATATAAGCAAAAATGTGCTAAAACAACGCCTAAATATTTGTAGTAGAAACGCCATATTAAAGTGTCAACAGTTAAATACAATTTTTAAGCGTCTAGTAGACATCAAACTTAAACTGTCAGAATAGCTTTATGGTTACATTTGCAAGGAGTATGTCAACAAATTTGATACAAAGGAAAAGCACGTCAATTTCCTTATTGATGACACACTACTCTACACCAGGTCTCTGAATTCACGACGGTATTTCCCAGTGGAGGAGCATATTTGGAGACTAATTTGCAGCCTGCTAGCTGCAAATTAGCCTCCAAAGATGCTCCTTCACAGGGAAATGCCGTCGTGAATTCAGAGGTCTGCTTCTTGCAAATATGAATTTCGAAATGATCATTAATTCACAAAGTAATATATAGCAAATTTCACCCATTTTCAAGTATTAATTGTATTTCTGACTTTATTAAATATCACAGTATAATTTGTAAACATCATAAGGGGTTATATCAAGACTGGAAGTAATTGTTGGACATCACCTGTGGAGAAGTGTTTATATTTTTAAAAAAACAGTCCTCCACAGGAGATGTCCAAGAGTTATTATCAAGCTTGATATTGAAATGTTATTCTACTCTGACTATTTAAAAAAAAAAAAAATGCTGAAAGAAAAGCTTCTCACTTTAGCGTGATTCTTTATTTTTCCCCAGCTACTCCTATACATGGCCATTCCCATATTATGTTGAGATGATATCCAATTTCCAAGAAGTACCTGCAAAGAAAGTGTGTTCAAAATAAGAGTAAATAATCACTGTAGAGAAAGGATTTTGAGCTATGTAGCCTGAAACTATGCTAAAAATCCCTCCCCACATCAAACCCTGAGAAATAATAAAAATAAAACTAACAAAGAAATAAGTGGTAAACGAAATTATTCAGACTGACATAAGAATAAGTCATTTTGACTACAATATTGCCACAAAACAGGTGTTAAAATTATAAACTCTCAGTTTATTTTTAAAAATCAATATTTTATCATTGTAACTTTTATTTTTACGGTGCAGGTCAATGCAGGGTATGCAGGTTAGCAAATAGTTTTGGATAATCGAGTTCATGTATATTTTACAGATGGTAATAATAGAATCAATCCGATAGTGAGTACTCAATTATATTAATTTCATATTTCACAAATAAACTGTCATTTCTAAGTACCAATAGCCCTCTTCCAATATTCAATCTCTTGCCAACTCCCTACTTAAGAACTTAGATCTTAAATCACAATGAACAACTTCATCCCATGTCTTTCTTGACATTCCTCTAAAACCTGCCAAATTTATTTCTCTACATTTGCTAGTCCGGTTACCATCATCCATTTGTTCAACATGACATAACCATCTGAGTCTCCCATTCTGAAGAGTGTCAGTCAGGCTCATTATCCTAAACCTACTTATTAGCTCTTCTGATGATTTTCTGTCCTTAAGTGACGCACTAGTCATCCACAAGTTTAAATCACCGTTACAACTTAATGATATGAAATAAAGTATAAGATATATATGACTTGCATTGACGCCTTCTCTTAATTGAAAAATGCTCCTACGTAGACTATAGCGTCAAAAAATGGAATTCTCACTGTTAAAATAAATCCTATTTTCAACCGTGTCCCACCCATATACACACACATACACACACACTTTTGATTATTGTAATTCAACTAATTTGTTTTTTCTACCCGACACCTATTCGCTTCAGAGGGCCAAAACTTGTTCAAAATCTGCAGTAATTAAAAAAAGACACTTCATATTAACGAGGTTGTTCTAGCGTCTTTATGCTAATGTTGAACAAGTTTTTACCCACATAGATTTGGGTGCACCCAGTACCTCCATATAGATTAATTTTACAATTGGAAAAGGCACTTTAATTATAGAACTGAATGTATGCGCCATTATTATAAAGATTGAATAGTTATATTCACAAAAAATACCATACCTGTCTGGGTAATTGGAGACAGCTTATTTAAATCTATTGAAAATAAAGTGTGAACAGGTACAAGTATACTTGAGAAAAATATTCGCTAGCTTGTGTACCCTGCATCAACCTGCACCTGGCAAATAAGAGTGATTGTATTCATCATAGATAATATTATTACATCGGAAGAGGCGTTACTAAAAAATTTCAATACTTTGATCTTTATATACTATATTCCCTGAGAAAATGTAACTCTGGCAGTATATAAAACTATCAAGTAAGAAACAAATCTCTTCTTCAACTTGATTGGTTTCCTTATACAAAGAAACCAATCATGGAACCATCATTGAGTTCTCTCCTTACCTTACTTCCATCAAATTGATAGTTTTCTTTGTTATTGTATGAACCCATGGTTAAGATATCACACGAATCCTTACAGCGAGGATCACTAAAAATGACGAAAGAAGGTCTCGAAATAACAGCCGGCCATCACTGTGAAGGAGAGATTTTTCAGAATATTTTCAGCCAATGATGATCGGCTGTTATTTCGAGCCCTGATAAGAATAAAAAAATCATTGTGAAGGAGGGACTCTTAAGCATAGCTTCAGGCTACAAAGCTAAAAGTCACTCCTCTTTACAGTGAATGTTTGTTCTTATTTCGAGTACTGTTATTACAAGTATTGTGAAAGCTATTATTCATAATCACTTGCACACAAATCCATAATGGATCATTTCCAAAATTCATTTAAAAATAGCAGATTATTTTAGCAACTTTAAAGAAGTCAAAATAAATAAATTTGAGAAAAATTAAGCAACAGTGCAGAGTGTTAAGTCAACGAGCTTGCAATTGAGCTTGCAATTGCAGTTTCTTCAGTATGAATAAACCGATCAATTGCAAGATCGTTGATTCAGCTCTTTTTCCCCGAGAACGAATTTTGGAAATGGTCCTTAATCACTCAATTGCCGGATATTTTAATAGAACCAACATATGTGAAAATGTATAGTTCAGATAAATTACTTCTACAGTACAATATTACAAACTTAAAATGTGAGCATTCCTTCTTGTTCCTATGTGTAAGTGTTAAGAGACTGTCTCAAAAATAAAACCTATAGAGGAAAGTACTGAGTCAAAGAAACCAATCCATTGCAAGTTCATTGACCTAACACACTTCTGTACAGATTCGTTTTTGTAGAATTTTGTCAATTTTAGTTGATTTAACCCTACCAAAAATTTTGAGATGGTCCCTAACATATAGGGGCATTTCTTTGGTAGGTCAAATCTAGCTAAATAATACCCATAAACAGATACATGCATTCAATGAATAGCAAGTCACTAGTTTTGAAATACTAATTTATAATAGGATATGTTTGATTAGAAATGTTAGAAGTGATTTTCTTTGAAGATTAGTTTACAACACATTTTTTTGTTTTTTGTTTTTACACTTAGTAAAATATGTTAACATAGAAAATTAAAATGTCACAAAAATTGAATGTGGTCAAAACCTCATAGAATCTAAATTTTTGACAATTTTCTCCACTTTCTCTACTCAAAGTCTCTACTTTTGAAAAAATCCCTTTTTTGCCGATACTCAGTCCGCAGTTGACAAAATTAAAAATTTTGGCCAGCGGCAAATAACAATGCCAATTACAAATTTCATGGTTGCACTATCCGGATTAAAAACGCAATTGGGACCTTTTTTGCCAGAATCTCGGAATCGAATGGATGAAAAATTTTGGCAAGCCCCTTTCAAAATATTGCCTTGCATGCTGGTATCAAATTTTAAAATGATAGCACTTTGCGGGCCGACTCCGCTGCTGCAAAGTGATAGTAATAGCCCATCAAAACTTCATTTCACATGCTAAAATCATTTGTCCACACTTGATAGTCAACAGTTATTTTCATAGAATTATACCTTTGTTTTAATTTATGTAAGGCCATCAGCGCTTCGTAAAAACTTGGTGCAACATAATGATCTTCTTCCATGAAGATAAAAGGACCATCATGTTTTTTTGTTGCATCCAGTTCGTCAAATACTTTGTTTATCTATAAACAAGAAAGAAATAATCAGAAGAAGTAACCAGTGGAAATAACAACCCAGCCGGAAAAAACATGTCCAAAGTCAGCAAAGTAACGTTAAAACAACATTCACAGAACGTTGTTCTAACGTTATTTTGCTGACTATGAACAGGTTTTTGCTGGCTGGAAATATTCAATAAAGCCAGATATTTCAAGTCACATTACATGAAATGGACCAATAATCGCTGTGGAGGAGGGATTATAGAGCATAGCTTTATGCTATAAGCATAGCTTCAATCTATAAATTCTGAAGCCTTAAAGCTAAAAAGCCTGAAGCTACAATATGCTAAAAATCGCCGCTGTGTTTACTTTCCAGTTATCTAAATAAGAATAAAGCAACAAGTGTTTTTGAACATAGATAGGCTTTTCCGGAAATAAAGTTAAATTTCAAATGATATTTATGAATCAAAGGTACGGTATTGAAAGAAGCCCACCAAACCAAGTAAAAGTTAAACCTAAGCACATAAATATGATTTGCATACACGCATTATATAGTGTTTAGAATATTATGTCTTTATTAAGATGGTAGAGCTTCAGCTCAAATAAACAATTGGATCACATTTTCAAGGTAAAATTATGTCAAATCACTGTGGAGGAGAGTAGTTAAATTTCATATCAAGGATAAACACCCAAATTTTACATGGCATTAGGATTTTGTGTACTTATTTAGTTTACTTATTTAGTTGATAAAATTTTAGGTCAAACAAACAATTGAAATTTATCAAGGTAAAATTATACGAAATCACTGCGGAGCAGAATAGTGAAATTTCAAATCATAACCTGAAGCAATGCTCAAACATCACTCTTCCACAGTGGATATGAATTGGATACACACATTATACACCATAGCATTATGTTCACACCAAGTTGTGCTTTTAAAGACTTGTGTATATGTATGTATATGCATATGCATATGGATATAGGCATATGTATATTTTTAATAAAAGTTAACACTTAAAATATATAAAAGGTGATTGTCATCATCTGTTATTAAAATTAAAAAATAAAGAATAATGAAATAGAACAACAATCCATTCTTTTATTAAAAAAATATCCTTCTATTATTGTCATTATAATTACTAATTTGCAATTGGGAGTAATTATTAATGTTATAAAAAAACACTTATACTCATAGCAGTAATTAATTTTTTTACGACCCTAAAGTGGACGACAGAAATTTTAAAAACATTATTTTTATAAAAATATCACTTATCATCTCACAAAATTGAAGAGGGAGATATAATACAAAATGGCAGCCAAAAAGATTCATAGTCAAAGTCTCATAAAATGTCAAAAACGTCATTATGGTCGAATCCTTATAAACTGAATTGAAAAAACCAACAAAAATGATGAAAAAATGATAAGAAAATCATGAGTAAATCATTTTGATGAATGTGGTCAAAGTCTCGCATAGAAATAATATTTTTCAAATATTTTCTAAGTTTGAATGTGACTCTGGTCAAATCCTTATAAATTGAATTCGGAAGATTTATAAGTCCAAAAAAGTCTCAACATTTGAAAAAATCCCCTTTTCGCTGATACTCGTTCTCAAATCGATAAAATTGAAAAAAATGGCCAGCGGTCTCGTAATATTGTTTAGAATGCCATAACCAAATTTCAGGGCGGTATGATACCTTTTCAGTCCATTGAACCAAAAACTCGATTTGGACCCTTTTTGCACAAAACTCAGGACCAAGTGGACGAAATAGAAAGATTTTTGGTGAGCCCTTCTAGAATATCGCCGAATGCTGGTCCCAAATTTCAAATTTCTAACACTTCCAGTGATAGCAATAGCCCATCCAAACTTTGTTTCGTAAGCTAAAAACTAATTTTTTAATAATTTTGGTCAAATCCTTCTAAACTATAAACGTTACAGGCATTGCATTGTTTCCATGCATAAAGCATGATAAACACCATATTACAATGCTTATAAATCAAGAACACCTAGAGATTATTTGCTATATTATTACCTTCCACCACCAGTGGTGTTTTGTCATTGTTATGTGAGCTTCTCTATAATGACCATATTTATCAGGATGTTCAGCATTAACACAGCCCATTTGCAAAGCACTGAAATATATCATAAATAACGTTGCAATGAATGGATTCTTTGTGGAAAATTAAACAATCCATTACCAGATTACAAACTCTTTGATCTAACTATCCCAGGTACTATCAACACTTATTTATCAAAAAAGGAGCTAACCCAGCGGGCAAAAACTTGTTCAAAGTCAGCAGTAAAGACGCTAGAACCATGTCAAAGACTTTAAACCAGTTTTTGCCCACTGGTAATAACCATCTGATATTGATATCAAGTATGATAATTTTTCTGAAAATTAGGAGATTTTAAGATGTTTGACACAAGTTTTTAGTTCAATTGGGTCAAAATCCAGTATTTTCCCCAGGGCTTTTTGGTCCGTGGATCATACCCAAAATAGCGACAAAAAATAAAACAGTATTTTTCAAGGTTTTTGGCTTATTATTCAAGAATTTTGTTGACCATCAACTTCTAGAGGGTCTAAAAGGCTGTAGATGCATAAGAAGTAACATTATAGATCCATTTGAACACGTGGCCCAAAATAACCAAAATGGGCTAAGACCCCAAAAATGAGAAAGCGGATATTTCATAGGTTTTTTCAACATGTACTATATAAAATTGGTACAGGTACTAATTATTAAAGAAGGAATCTATCTCATTTATATTATTATCACAATATTTTGTGCATGCAATTGGGTCAAAATCTAATGAAATACAATACAATGTTGAAAAAACCTACAAAATCTCTGTTTTCTCATTTCTGTAAGTTTCAGTCCAATTTGATCCCTTTTTGGGTATGTCGGACCACTAATATGAACAAATGAATCTATTCTGTTACTGATTATGTATCTACAATATTTTAGGCAATCTAGAAGTTAATTGTCAAACAAAAGTCTAGAATAATAAGTACAAAAAAGATTGTATTTTACTATTTTGGATCTGACCCACGGTCCTAAAACCCTGGGGCAAATACTGGATTTTGACCCAATTGAGCTAAAACTTGTGTCAAATACCTTAAAATAGTCCTAATTATCAGAAAAATCAGTGAATTTCAAACATTGCCAATTTATCATGTATCTAGTGTACACTCTACGTTGAAGAGTTATTTCATGCGTCATTTCAAGAATCTTAAGATCTTATAAGATCCTGAAAAGCAGGATTTTTTTTATTAAGAAATTTCCAAGATCCTATTAAGATCTTATTAAGATCCTATTACAATCTTAAGATTTTCAGAATCTTATAAGATCCTATAAGATCATGTTGAGATCATGTTAAGATTTTCACCAAGGTATGTATGCTCACAAACACTCCTTCACAGTGAATTTTGCTTTTATATCAAGTACTATAACAAACAAATGTAAAAACACCAGAGTTTAAAATTACTAAAAGTTAAAAAGAGCTTACGCTTCTTTCTTTAAATCTCTTGGGCAATCACTATCACTCTGTCCAGGAAATTCATTCGGATTTATTTGTAAAGAGTACGGAAAAAATATTTGTATCACCTGCAATTAAAAAGAAAACAATGCTCAGGTACCTTATGACCATTATCTGTACTACAAACGCAAGGTTTCGTACTGCTTCCAAAGTAGGCTCAAACGCTTCATTTTTTACTTTATTTGTATATATAGCAGGTCAGGGTTTGAAATAACAGCTAATCATCACTGTGGAAAAGAAATTTTTCCAATTAGCTGAAAATATTCTGAAAAATCTCTCCTCCACAGTGCCGGCCGGCAGTTATTTCAAGCCCTGCAGGATGTCACCAAGAAGCTGATATTGTTTTTTAAATATTGTTCGATTCTCACCATAATCATCGCATATCATATTGTAAATTTTTGCACTACATTTCGCATAAAACTGATTGGTTAGAAAATATTCTTACTTTATCATACTTTGTCAAGTTTATCAATCTATTTTAAGTTTATAGGATGCCGAAAATAAAATCAAATACCGAATTCGTGAACAGTTTAAAATAATTAGCAACTTACCTTACAAAATTTAATCATTCTGATTAGAGCATTCATAGTATCTGAATAAAAATCATGACTGACCACTAATATTACATTTTCAATTCCTCTTGTTCTTTGAAGTGAGTCTAGTAATTCTTTGAAATACTCCACTCTCTTGTGAACTTGTATCACAAGTACTGGATAGTTATCTGGCAAGTTGGGAAATTTATCTGCGTTGTACATCAGTTGCCTTCTATTCAGATCATCAACAACAGGTTTTAAATTATTCGGTGAATAATCAGTATCTTTGAAATCAGTTCTAAAATTTACAAAATCTACAAAGTTCCCCTTTTTTGGTACTTTAAATGGGTCGTTTTCTTCTTCCTGTTGGATCAAACTTTCATTATATTTCCGGAGCATTTCTTCTCTTTCTTTTCTCAAAGTATCTTTGTCAATTTGAATGTTTCTTTCTTTCTTATCCATCGATTCCATTCTTGCCAATTCTTTTTGAGATTCTTCATCTAATTTAAGCCCACTACGTACCAGTTTTATTTCTTGGCCTATTGAGTCTTCATTCTCAATGAGTTTGATATTTGCATTATGGTGTGCAGAAAGGAAATATAAGTTTCCAGTTTTTATGAAAGTTATGAATGCAATGCATACACATAAAACTAATAAACATAAAATTGGATTTCGAGTAATTCTTCTCTTGCAAATCATTATGCACAAAAAGGAATGTTACTTTTTAGATATCATGCCCCAACATAATTTGTAATCTCCACATTGCAATTATTTCATTCTAATTGTACTAAAAATAAAAAAAAAGATAATCATTAAAACTCAAAGTCAAAATTATGGTAGCCCACCAAACTAAGTAGTTTGCATCATAGTATTATGTAAAATACTAAATAAAAATAGAGAATAACCTATCTTGATATCTTGTCTTTTCAAATAAAATTAAGACTTGTATACTGTATGCTACATGTATACAGGATATATGTGTGTAAGTATATAATGTGTATTTATGTATAAGTATGTATAGATATATATTTGTATATGTATATGCATATTGGGTTACGGAATTGTCAATTATTTAAAATAACTTCTCCTGAATATATATACTTATTGTAAGGTGAGGATCCTCCCTCTGTCCATCATCAAACTGTTGGTTGAATGAACCGTATTTTATTTTTTATTATTTTTGACATGTTTTTTTTTCTTCTTTTTTTTATTATTATTATTATTATTTATTTTTTTTGACATGTTTTGACATGTTTATTTTTTACATATTTTTGACAGTGAGTTAGATCTTGTATCATTGTGCCTAAACATATAGAATTATCGTTGATGCTCCTTGCTTTCTGGCTTGGGAACAAAGTAGCCCACTTTAAAGGTTCTGGAAAGATGATATGCTTGTGTGTCAATTATTTTAAATTAACTTCTCCTGCTGAATATATATATTTCTGCTATTTTTCAAAGAAAAATAATTGTGAAAAGATGCAATTTGTGATCTGAGTTTCTTACTTTTTTTCAAAAAATTTAATAACCATCCCCACCCCCTTCCACAGATGTTTCATTACCGAAAAAAGCAGACTTGACCTTCCGAAACTAGCAAATAAATTACCAAGTTTTTTAATATTTTAATCGGCTATTACTTGAACTAAACTTACTCTTATTCGATGAAGTAAAATGTTCGGGAAAGCTGGAACCGTCTTCTGTACATACAATAACACTTGTTGGCCTCTGTAAGGAAAACACATTAATTTTTTAAAAATTTACCGAGCGATAAACACTTTTTCTACTATTTTTTAATTTGCACAGGAACTTCAAGTCGACCTGTGGCCAGCAATAAAAAAGATATTGCGCTAATTTTTCCAGTAAAAGAAGCAAAATATGTTACAGAATAGGAATATGGTATAGGCTCTGAATGCCTTTTGTATTTTCCTGTCGAAAAAATCAAAAGCGATTTTAAAACAGGCCTACATTTTTAACGGAAATTCCCTTCACAGACAATGTCCATGCGAAGCATGAGGAAAATCTTTTGTTGACACCCTTCTGTAGTAGCACAGATATTAGAAGCCCCGAGCAGCGCATACCAACCTCGGTTTGGACACTTAGCGACCAATTGTGCAGAGGACAAACCTAATTGTCGATGGTCCTTTATTGACTTTCCGTTCATTTGCTTCGTATCCCATTTAAAAATATCATTTACTTTTTGAGATATGTACCCATTTGTAATGGCATGTAAAGAGTTTTATCAAGTATTTATAGAATCACAATTTGCTTATTGTCCTTTAGTGTGGATATTTCATGATAGGAGTCTAAATAATAAAATCAATCGTCTCCATGAAAGAGCCTTACAAATAGTTTACAAAGATGACCACTCCACTTTTGATGAGTTATTAAAAAAAGATAATGCGGTTACCATACACCATCGAA
>JAULBZ010004032.1:0-15392 GCA_032360805.1 Neoturris breviconis
TGCAATTGATTGGTTTCTTCGGGATGAAGAAACCAATCAATTGCAAGATCATTGATTCAGCACTCTTCCCCTGGTAATGAATTTTGGAGATGGTCCCTTACCCAATGTACAGCCAATATAGTGCATTTATGCTCATGTATATAATAAGATAGACAGAGTACTTAAAATAGAATTCTCTTTTGCAAAAATTCTGCCAATTTTTAGATATTTGTGAAAAAGTAAAATGATTTTGTTATCAGTGTTCGAAATAAGAGCAAATAATCTTTGTGGAGGAGTAATTTTTGAGGATTGCTTTAGGCTAGAAAACCTGAAGCAATGCTCAAAAGTCCCACCTATACGATGATTATTTGCTCTTATTTCTAACACTGGTTATTTTAAGTTATGTCCTTTTTTATTTATTTTTAGGAATGTGTTCGTAAGGAAAATGATTGCAATACCAACTCATCTATTTTCAAGGATAAATACCTGCATACATGTAAACAAATGGGAATCACTGTATGTTTTGTTTTATATATAACACTTGTTCTGTCTCGCAACTGTTACCTTGCAGAAAGGTGACTTAGCGAGAGTATTTCTGAGAAAACAAGCCTACAATTAGACAACAGTAATAACTGTGGAGAAGTGATTTTTGAGCGTAAAGCTGTACTCAAAAACCCTGTTCCACGGTGATTATTTACTATTATTTTGACCACCGCACAAATAAATTACTAATTATTTTAAATTAATTATTGTTTTGGGTACTGTATCTTTAGATTTTTCATTTGGACAAATTCGTTCACTTTTAGATTTGATTGTTTCTGACTTCATAATTGATATGTATTGATATGTATTTTAATCATCCAAATAAATAAACATCCTAGTAGCCACTCAGTATCAGAATAGTTGATGTAGAATCCATTAACACCCATTTCAAACTATCAGTTAAAATTTCTTCACTTTGTACATCACTTAGGAGCCATCTCCAAAATTCGTTACCAAGAGCAGATATCTTAGCAGCTTTAAAGAAGTAAAATTCAATAATTTTGAGAAAAATTAATCTATGATGAAGAGTGTTAAGTCAATGAGCTTGCAATCAATTGCAAGATCATTGATTCAGCACTCTTCCCCTTACAATAACTTATTTTCCTTCAGGGTGATAATGTTAGAAAGGAACTGGTTCAACTTGTTAACAAATTGCCGGAAATATTTATGGACATATCCGAAAAAACAAAAGAACTTGATCATGTTGTATCATATTATCGCTGCTTTGTTAAGTTTGTTGCTCAAAAGTATGTAACTTTTCAGAATAATTAATAGGGAGAACTTTTTTCTGTTTTTGTTTTCTCATACATATCTAGAGGTTTAAATGCTTGTTTAACCTTACTAAGCAAATTTATATGTGGAAATAAATGATCAGTATACAGAACTAAGCTTTTATTTTCTTGAACATATTTAAGAGTTTGAACGCTTCAAGCATTTTTATGTAGAATTCATTAAAGTAACTTACTCCTTCTATTGTTTGCGCCCCTCATACCTGCGCGTCTAATTTTTGCGTGCCTGACTTGCGCCCATTTTTTGCCTATACTAAAAAATAACTCCTCTAATGTTTGCACAATTTCAAAGGAGTAACATACAGAACTAATATTACACTAATTGAGATTAACTTGTTGATCCGTAGAAGCAAAATTGTTAATTTCATAAAACAGAATTAGTATAAAGATCTGTATTCGTATAATTTTATCATTACAATGATGAATGATGCTGAATGAAACTCTGCATGATAATAGCTGAAAACTATACTCAAAAATATACCGTCATATTTACTTGAATAAACACTCAGGTTGTAATAGAATTTTGTTGGAAAATATATTGCAAGCCTGAAAATAACTGCCAGACCAACCTCATCCACAGTTGTTATTTGCTCTTATTTCCACCACGGTCACCTGTGCAGGAGTTGAAATGTTGTCTTATATTTATAGTATAACTTTTTTGTTTTAGTGATGACACAGTTGTAGACGAAATCAGCTCACTACTTAAATTTGTCATTGATAATGGTAATGCTACAGTATACCAGTGGAAGACCGGTAATGTGCCTTCAAAAATTGAAAAAGAAGATCAGAAGGTTGATCTGGAAGCCATGGTTGCGCTGACTGTAGATGGTGGTAGCACAGATGAAGTTGAGGTAGGTACAAGAATATTTCTTGCAAGGACCATCGAGTTTTTTTTTGTATTAAATAATAAGAAAACCAATATCATCAAACTTTCATCCATTCCTATTCACATATTATCAGGTATCACCCCTGTGAAGTAATTTTTTTTTAGTATAATTTTAAGCTTCTAAACAGAAAAATATACTCAAAAACACTCCGCCACAAGTGATACCTGACTGTTATAGCAAAAAATGCTGACGTCAACAAAATAAGTAATACAATTTTGAAAATATCTTGCCCTGGGCTCTAGCCAAGTTTCATTGCTCCAATATTAGTAGTTCAGGAGTTAGTTTGGGGGATAAATGCTACCAATATATACCCTGGCTTAAATAGGACAATGATATACACTTCTGGTTCTGTCAAATTGCAGGTTGATTGGGGAGATGATGGAGATGATGGTGCAGTGGATTGGGGGGATGATGGAGATATTCAAATAGAGAATGATGGAGATATTCAAATAGAGAATGATGGAGATATTGACTTGTCAACATTTACAATTGAAGAGGCTGGACAAGGTATGTTGACTATATATTGTTATTCTAAAGGGTATCAATGCTTGTAGGTGTAATTTAGCAAGCCGCAATTCTAAGGCATTTTTCTTAGTTTTCATACTGGACGAAACTTTTTCATATCCCCTTGTTCAAAATGGGGTTTTTTTCTTCACCTTTTTCTCTTTTTGTCGAATATTAGCGGAAATTAATGGCCACGATGGTACTAGATTAAGAATGAAAATTGTGCAATAGGCAAATCCGAAATTTGCAAACTAAAAATAAGGTTACGAGTAAACCAAGTCGGTGTTTAAAATAAGTGTAAATAATCACTGTGGAGGAAGGATTTCTGAACATTGCTTCAGGCTTTCTAGTATGAAGCAATGTTCAAAAATCACTCCTCCACAGGGATTATTTGCTTTTATTTCAAAAACTGCAAGTCTAATAAAATGAATCAGCTCAATATTCTCACTAAGTTGTACTGAGTATTCCCAGCCGGCCAAAAACCTATTAAAAGTCAGCCAAATAACTTTAAAACAACGTTCTGCTGGCTGGGTTATCTATAAAAGCTTACTTGATTCATTCGTACACAATGTTATTGAAAAAAATCAACAATTATTTACAACAGTTACAACAAATATATAGAAGTGTTACGAGCAGGCCTTTGAATTCACGTCTGCATCCCCTGTGGAGGAGCATCTTTGGAGACTAATTGTTCTAGCGTCTTTACTGCGGACTTTGAACAAGTTTTTTGGCCTACTGGGAATTGATCTGTTCTTTAATCTATCAATTTTTCTCAATTTTAAATAACAGCAAATATTTTGTGATCATCAAACTTTTTTCTTGCAGAAAATCCTGAAGGTGGTGTAGCTACTGGAGATGAAGCACGATCTATTCTTGAACACACATCAAGCAGAAATGTATTCATCGATGAATTACTAGAAGTAAGATATTTTATATTTTATATTTTGTCCTGGCAGCACATGATATGTCTGTTGAGATGTGCACATACCAACTTAGGCTCGAGATAAGCAGTGGTGGAAATAAGGGCTAATAATCACTGTGGAGTAGTGCTACTTGAGTGTAGCTTCAGGCTATTTAGCCTGTAGCTATGCTTAAAAATCTCTTCTTCACAGTGATTATTTACTCTTATCTCAATCACTGGATCAGTCTAAAAATAGTTTCAACGGACAGTAATACTAAGTCGTGATCTTGTAATTGATTAGCTTCTTTCTTAAAGAAAAAAACATGAAATTTCACAACCTCGTTCCCAGAGCTTCTTGCCTTTTTGAACACGGATTCCGTGTTCAAAAAGGCAAGAAGCCCTGGGAACGAGGTTGGAAATTTCAAGTAGTTGACTCTCTATAACAGATTCTATTGTCATACTCGCGCACTTGAATGTCGACTCATTGTTCGTATGTTTGTAGTGGTACGACCAGTCCTACCAACACCCATCTAATAAGCTGTAACTAACTAAATAAATAAGCTCTTCACATTTCCAATGGTCACAAGACGCACAATTCTACCGTGTACAGCACTCACATTTGTATAAATGTGCATCAAGGGTGCGCTGTACACATTGAGAAATACAACACATCATATTTATACGCCCGTTCACCATGCATTACATTCATGCAACTAACAGCTCTACTAATTACTGGATACACACTATGTTAGTATTTGGCATATACGAGCATTTACTGTTACATTACCAAATAGAAAATACCTACTATTGTCATGCTGCGAATCCGGTCCTGTCTATCCTGAGAAAAGCTTTTTCCTCGTGTCTTGATAGAAATTATAAATAATAATGATATTACAATTCCAAATGCAGACTATCTTTATATAAACACCTCTTTCGAATAAGCCCCCCCCCTTAGTTATATATTTTGTGATAAACGCCCCTCCTAATTTAGCCCTGGCCCCCTTAAAAGTGGATGGATATTTTTAAAACAGATCAACCATGTGCTCCTGGTTCTATTTTCTCGTCCGCACAGAAACTGATGCGTAGGGAGAAGCACGGGCCTTCCTCATCCTTGATTAAGCATTACACTACCCCCCTCCCCCATTTTAATAAGCGTCCCTATTTAAAGAAAGACGGTAGTCGTTTATTGTGAAAGTATATTATTAATATGTACTTGGTATGTGGTCTTAAATTTGCTTGTGTTACAATACATGGGAGTCTCCCAACCTCAAGTTTCAGGAAGATGGCATCGTCTAAAAATGTGAAATGCCCCTCTTAAATACCTCCCCTCCCTGTGGATCTGAATTTATTAGTGTCCTGGGCGTTTAATCAAGCATTTACGGCTTACAACTTTTTGTGTTTATTGAAGGGAGCCTTTTTTCATTAAATAGATACATTTGGGGACAGTAAACCAAGAAGAAGATACACAAATAAGTCAATTAATTTCTAAGGTTGCTGTCAACAAGTGACGATAGTTTGTTCCCTTCTCATGTATGTCTCGTCCCTCTCTCCCAAATGTCAATGTAGATTGAAAGGGTATGTTCACTCTTTGAAACATTCGTATACTATCTTTGTGTTTAAATAATCATAATAATTTCTGTGGAGGAGAGTGCTGAATCAACGATCTTTAAGTTGGTCGTTTTTTACAAATAATGAAGCCAATTACAACATCGTTGATGTATGTATGTATATATATACAATGTTTTATTTTACATCCAGATTGAAGCCTTTCTCGAACAAAGAATCATTGAAATGAGTGAAGAGGCAGATATGATCACAGTTAATCAGGTATTTACAGATATTAAACTTTACTGAAAAGTGTTTTAGTCAACGATCTTGTTGAATTTGGTCATATTTTGACTCTACTTTTACACAGAAAAAAAACTGCGCTGAAAGGTGATCCCTTGTAGTGGATTCCACTTAAGAATTTAAACGGAAAATATTCGCAGATCTGTAGTAGAGTAGATCTGAAGTTAACTTTTTTTTTTAATGGGACGTGATGAACGGAGCAGATGACACAAAAGTAATTTCTCTGCGAAGCTCTTTTCGTTTAAATTTTTATATCTACAGAGAAGAGTACTAAGGTAATTGATTGGTTTCTTCAGACAGAATCAACCATTTGTAAGCTCGATAACATAAATCCTTTTCTTCGTAGTATATATTATATACAAGACATTCCATTGGTAGAAATTGATGCCACTCATCATGTGACGTCAATTCTATAAAGATTAATTTCCATTAGGCTGAAAATTCCATGCGAAAGCAAAAAAAAGACGTTCCATTGGTAGAAATTGACGTCACACATCATAGGACGTCAATTTCTATCAATGATATATCTTCTTTTTAATTTTCGCGTGGAATTTTCAGCCTAATAGAAAATACTTGAATACAGGATGAGATAACTTTAATGTTGTTTTCCTCATAGTTTCAATCAGCACCCGAAATAGTTCAATTACAAACAAAAGAGAAATTGCAAAAAATGTTGATACTAGTTTCATCTATCTTACGAGAATTAACATCTGTGAAAATGCAAAATTTATACTTGATACAAAATTCGCCAAGGTTCGTTTGTTATAATTATCCTTTTATTTTATGAAAGGTAGCTGCGAAGGAGAGTATTTCCCGATGGTCACGTGACGTTTTTTAACGTTAAAAAGACATTGTTTTGACGATAGAACGTCAAAACAACGTCTTTTTCACGTTGAAAAAACGTCACGTGCTAGCAGGGTTGATCTTTCAGTTGATTGGTTTATTCGTTAGCAGCCTATTGTATTGGATGATCGTTCAAAAAGAGATCTTTTTTTATAGTTTATTACTTTCTTTATTACTGTGAACTGCTGGCAAAAACCTGTTCAAAGTCAGTAAAATAGCGTTAGAACAACGTTCTGTGAACGTTGTTCTAACGTTATTTTGCTGACTTTGAACAGGTTTTTGCCGGCTGGGAATACTCGATTAAAGTTGATTTCTACTAGGCGAAATATTTGCTGCGAAATTCAAAAGAAGACATTCTATTGGTAGAATGTGTGACGTCAGGGTTGATTTCCGCGAGGCTTTCCCAACGAATTTTTCAAGTAGTGGAAATCAGCTATTAGCGATGATAACTCTGAAAGCAAGGTTGTTTTACGATTATGTGTGCATGTGGGTTTACGAAGTTTATCCATCGAGTCATTTATGGATGTATATTTAAACCCAGGGCATCTACCCTGTCGGCACACGACGTTGTAACAACCTCAAAACGACGTCGGGACGTCGATTTGACGTTCCGTAACCGTGTGCTCTCTGGGCAAGGGTTCTTCAAGTCTGAAAATGTCGGTTGTCACCTGTGGACAAGTGTTTTTGAGTACAGTTTTCGACTTTAAGCTGAAAACTATTCGCAAAAACACTCCTCCTATGACAGTTATTCTTAACCTTGTTCTTCTACTTGAAGGTATGTAGATCGTATTGCCGACTCTCTTGAACAAAAGTTAAAAATCTCTCAGAATTTATTGCAGCAGGTGGTTGGTTTAAAAGAACGACATAAAATAGCAATTGAACAGCAAATTGAAAGTGAACCAAAAGTTGCCTTACTTGTGAAAAAGACTAAAGAATTACAAAAGCAGGTAAATAACAATAACGAAGGGGAGGGTGTTTTTTCAATGAGCTCGAACATTGATTGGTTTCTTAACGCGAAGCAACTAATCAATTACAAGATCGTTCACTGATATTTCAAAGTATGCTTGAATCCCAGTGAGCAAAACTTGTTCCCAGTGGGCAAAAACTTGTTCAAAGTCCGCAGGAAAGCCGCTAGGGCAACGTTTTCAATAGCGTCTTTACTGCGGACTTTAAAGAAGTTTTTACCCGCTAGGATATGGAAATATTCTTTCTGTAGGGTAGTAGAAAGTCAATTAGGACATAACTTATCAACATCGAAAAGACGTCATTTTGTCTTTGTGACGTCACCTGAAAGGTGTTCTAATCCCTAAAAAGTCTTGCAACAAGATCTAAATGGTCATACAGCATATAAGTCTCAAAATACCGGTTGGATATCACCAGTTTTGAAGCGCAAAAAACAATCCTCCACAAGTGATACCTGACCGTTATTTTGAGGCTTGAAAATAACCTGAAAGGTATTTGCCAAGGCGTGACCTTTCCCAGTAGGCAAAATCTTGTTCAAAGTCCGCAGCGTCTTTACTGCGGACTTTGAACAAGTTTTTGCCTACTGTGCCATTGCTGATTGTTAAAACAAATTATTTTCTTTGTTATTTATAGATCGAAGAAGAAATATCAGAACGATATAAGAAACGAACAGTAAATATTATGGGGGAGATTAATATGATTTAAAATATACACAAAGGGGAGAGTGTTAACAGTATCTGCGAAGGAGATTAATGCATGTATTTCTTGCCATTGATTGGTTTATTTTGTGTAGGAAATAAAAATCCATGTAAACGTTTTTACAGATACCCTTCTGTGAAAGACTACCGAATACGGTCCGTATATTTCCATATATGGTAATACATAGTCCGTATAAGGAGATATAGGAGGATCCCTATTCAGTAGTCTTACGCACGTTATACGGTTTACGCTTATTCCCAGCGGGAAAAAACTTGTTCAAAGTCCGCAGTAAAGACGCTAGAACAACGTCAAACGACGTTGCTCTAGTGTCTTTACTGCGAACTTTGAACAGGTTTTTGCTCACTGGGTTTGGACCTCAAATATAATTTAAGGAATAGATGAATAAAATTTATTTATTATTTTGTTGGTATTTTTTTTGTTTTGTCTTTTAATAATCGTTTAGGCATAAGTGCCGCTAGAATGCAATTTAATACGTCAATTTCAACGTTCTATTCATAAAAATTCGAATAAGCTTATGACACTTAGCATAGAAAATAAATAACCTATAACCGAAGTTGGTCCTATCTTTATGTATTGGACGCGTACTTTGCTACTTATGCCAGATGGTTGTCTTCAGTGAGCACAATCCGATATCCTGTGCTTGCAGGGTTACATTGTTTACGTATTAACGTCGAAAAGACGTTGATGTTGATAAGATATTGCGTGTCAGCAGAGATATTTGATTGTTCTCAAATACCGTATTTCCTCAATAAGTGCCTGGTCTCAATTAAACGCTGCTCTCTAATAAGCGCCGCACCTTTAAGAGCGGCGCTTATTAAACGTAATGTTGAAACAACTGGATCACTTTTTTCGGTATTGTTTACTTAATGTTTTTAGTTAGGCTAATGAAAACAACTGTTATGTATTACATTATACAGTGATACATGTATTTACTTGGTTCCAACCTCGTTCCCAGGGCTTCTTCTCTCTTGATGTTAACGTCAAGAGAGAAGAAGCCCTGGGAACGAGGTTGACTTGGTTTGTGAGACTTTTTGCTGCTTTTCTGGTTATTCGAAGATGATTTTGCTGTTATTTAGCGATATATTTTTTTAAAGAACTAAAAATACCAATGAAAACTGTTCATTTTAATTGACTCTTCCTATTTTAAAATAAGCGCCGCCCTCTTTTAAGCGCCGCACCAAGAATTTTAAAAATTTGGTGCGCTTATTGGAGGAAATACGTTATCATTACGAATATGTAATGACAGATATGCAATGACAATTATGTTCTAATGTTGTTTGACGCTTGCGTGGCCACATCCTGATGTTGTTTGACGCTTGCGTGGCCACATTCTAATGTTGTTTGACGCTTGCGTGGCCACATTATAATGTTGTTTGACGCTTGCGTGGCCACATTATAATGTTGTTTGATGCTTGCGTGGCCACATGAATCAAACTCTTGAGAATATTTACAACGCAAACCACCTGCTGGAGAAATAATGGTTTGTAACATTGCAACACAAAAGTGAAATGAATAATATATTAATTAATCTCTTTGTGAACTTAGTGCAAATATGTTATTTATTTAACACATTTCAATCTGCCTTTTAGTTGTATTTATACAGCCATTAGTATTCACCAACTTCGCTCCCAGTGCTCCCATTGTTTCGTGACTTCTTCAGGCTTTTCTGAACATTTCATGGTCAGAAGGGGGTGGTTCCCCCCTCTATAACTCTTGATCTACTAGTAGTGTAGTAGTATAAGGATGCAACTGAGCAGGGTAATAGTGTATCATGAAAGGAACAAAATGGTATAAACTTTTTTTGCGGATTTCAGCATTTTTCTGATGACATCCTCACAAAGATATTAAAATAGTACATGTTGCACAAAATCCGTGCATTCTTAGAAATACGATTAATACTTGAGACAATGTGAAGTTCGTGCAAAAATTCAAATTGAGTGGAAATTCGAGTTTATTCCAAGAGCCTGGGTACTAAGCTGCTAGAAACAACATGATCTGTCGCCGTTCTTAAAAAACCTACTCGATAATTCTATGAAATAAATCTCTAGGGTAACCCGAAGGTCGTTTTAATTAGTCATGTTTTACTTGTGGTTTGTATTTTACTTCAAAATTCGTAAAATGTCTCACAATTTATGTAGAGGGTTGCAGATAACTTTTTTCTATCCTGTTTTCAGTTTTAGACAGGTGCTTGGTTGTTCTTTAAAATATTTTTCAGGTTTTTAACAACAATATTGCAAAATACCAAAATTATCGTCCGAAAATCCGAAAGAATTAAAATAGAATAAGAGTAAGAAATTTTATTTATCAATAGACAATGTAAATTAAATAATTGACTATGGAAAATAACCACCGCTAAAAAAAGGAGACCATAACTAAAAGCATGAAGCTGAAACAAAGGAGACGACCACTTATGTGCACGTATACAAAAACGACACAAGACAACACATCAGACATAGGAAATGATAAATTACTGATGCGGATGAAGGCAAATCCGTTTCAAGATACAAGTTTAAAAAGAGGCAAAAAACATTTTTTGAGGTCGGTTTTTAGGTCATAAAAATTAATAGACAACGATGACCGAATTAAATTCTAAGAAACCAGGGAATTTATCTGATAGAATGTTTACCGAAACTAGTAGTCCTAACAAGAGGTAGGTTAAATAAACCAATATCATCAGCGCGAGTGAGGTGGCCATGTGTGAAATCAACTGCAAATGTATCCGATAACATATAACGTCATAAATATGAAGCAATAGGGCACCTGTGAATTATTATTATACAAAAATTTAGTTTATAGCTTGAAGAACGTTTGATGTAAATTTGAAAGAAAAATACACAAGCCGTTCATATTTTATGCAGGGTGCCTTAATGCTCCCAAGACTCCCTAAGCCTTAAAAAGCATAGGCCTAATATGATTAACTGCACATTACACTTCTGAAAACTAGACATGAACCAATCGTTTATGCAAGTAGAATTGGAACCGTACTTAGAATACATAGCAACGTGTGCAACGCGTCAAGGTCTCCATCGTTACGAAAGGCTAAACTTCGGAACTAATTCGGCTTCGGAAGAGTTACAAATGGAACAGAAGTAAATAACATTTTAATCCAAGTCTTACAACGTTTTTCAACAGCTTCCTCATACTTAACTTAGAAAAGCGTGAATTCAATAAATTAAACGTCTTGTATTTTCTAAAGATAGTATCAGTCCAAGTGATGAAAAAGTTAAAGCAGTTCAAATTATGACACCTCCCTAACGTCAGCAAGATTCGGTCCTTTCTTGGGATTGCCAACTTTTTAAGCAGATTTATACCAAACGCTCTGTAAAGGAAAGGCTACGGAGGAGAGCGCTAAGCGCGGCAAAATGACAGGCGAGTTGCGAAGCACAGAGCTATCTCATTAAGCATGTAAGAACTATTGCGCATGATTTCTTAAGCAGGGGGTTGCGTATTAAATTTGACCTTTTTATTATATATGGCTGACATTGCCTTTTGTTTAATTTTTAAAAACGCACGTGAGAGGTTATGTTTTTACCCCAATCAGCAACCGTGTTCTTTTGTTTCATACACCACATGTTTAATTATATTTTTTTAAAAAAACCCAACAATATTGGAAACCTGGTACAAGAATTTTAAAAATACAACTTTCGTTTAAACAAAAAATAAAACTATAAAACTAAAAATGGGCATTCAAAAGTCCGAGATTTGAATTTACAATGTAGTTACAACCCCTCACGTAAATTATGAGACAATTTTGAATTTTGGCAAGCAATATACACCACAAGCAGAACGCAAGTGCTGAAAATGACCACTAGACGTCCCTTGAGGTTTACCTCAGAGGTTTATCCGAGTAGACTTAAGACTTTTAGGACTTTTTACAAACTCGACAAATTTTGTTGCTTCTAGCAGACTAGTACCCAGGCTCTTTGCACAAACGCGAATTTCCGTGCAGTTCGTCTTACTAATCGAAAATTAAGTCTTTTTGCCTAATTTGAAATTCGGAGTTTTTGCACAAATCCCACCTTGTCTCAAATACTTACGTAAGGGGTTGTAGGATCATTCTGAATTTTCTTTTGGTAACTAGAGATAATTTCATATTAGCAACCAAATTTTTGACAGGTTGCAAAAAACCAATTTATTTTTTAATTTTTCTTCTTTTCTCTCCAAAAACGTTCTGAAAGATTTTGGTGACAAAATAGTTTTTGACTTCAAAAATATTTTTTGTATCACCTGTTTGGCCATAATTGACGTCAGCATAATAAATGACGTCATAAAAATTGTTGTGCAAAATATTTATTATGTGTTGCCTTAACATTCTTTAAAGTTTCAACAACAGCACGGTTCTATCAAAAGTTGTGGAAGGGAGGTTGAAACAACCCCACAGCCCAGTATTAAGGGCCCAGTATTAACAGGATTAACACTATTTTTACCTGGGAGCTCCAAGAGCCCCCATCTCAATGTTTTTGGTACACCTCCTTTAGTAATTATCTTATTTATCTGAAATTTTGTGACTTTTCCTAAAATCTATATAGTATTATAATTCTGAAAAGAAAAGCTTGCGTAATTTTATGTTGACCCCAAGTTTGGTACTGGGTGTCGCAAAAAATTGTAAAAAAAACTTAACAAAATATATTGCCGTCAGCAATTTTTTTATGACATGAAAAAGTATCTTATTTTATGGAATACGTAAGTAGAAAGTTTCGACAAAAAATAATCCGCCTGACAAAAACTAAAAACAATAGACTAAAACCATGACATTATGCTATATAAGTTAATTTTAATGACGTCATCATTCACAGGAATACTGACGTCAGCAAAAAATATTTATGCTAAAATGTGTGTAAAGTTTGAAAGCTCAACATGAACCGTTCAGAAAGTATAGAGGGGTGAAGGAGGGGGCTGGTAATACGGAACCTCTGAAAGGTCTGGGAGATATATTTTACAAAATATATTCAGTTCTAAGTTGATGAAAGTAATTTGCTAATAATTTCTCACATTCGGTATTTTTGAATCAAAAAACTCAGACTGAGACAGAAAATTAAAATTTAAAAACAAATACGCCTTGTTGTCTATATTTAATCTATATTTTTGTGGCAATAAATGATGTAATCTAGACACGGATGTAACTACATGCGGTTTCATCAATTATTTTAGCCACGTGTTTTTTGTTGTTTTGAAAATGTTACTATTGCGCAGTAGTGTCTTTAATTAACGACGTCATATTTGACCACGTGAAACCAACACAGTTGACTATTTAATAATTTTGCATTCTCAATGTGTCAGTCTAGTAGTGTCCAATGTTTTCAGATCTTAGGAGGGAGACATACTTCACACCTTCCCAGATTTTACCAAAGAATAAAGCCCGATGACTTTCACAGCCAAAATCTTCGCCTAGTGAAATATATATATCACCACCAACATACATTGGATTTCATAATGTATATTAAAATTTGGTCGTGTATTCTTCTTTGGATGCAAAACTAGATTTTCGATTATATTCAATATTGACAGATGAAACACAAGTCTCAGTATTTTTCGTAAAAGGAGAAACAATAATGTATATTAAAATCTGGTCGTGCATTCTTCTTTGGGTACAAAACTAGATTTTCGATTATATTTGCTAATAATTCCACAGCAAAACCTTCGCCTAGTGAAATATTTATATCACCACCAACATACATTGGATTTCATAATGTATATTAAAATTTGGTCGTGTATTCTTCTTTGGGTACAAAACTAGATTTTCGATTATATTCAATATTGACAGATGAAACACAATTCTTCTCACATCTTCCTAACAATATCCAGAATAGAAAACTACATGCATGGAGTGTATTATATTGGTCGGATCTTAAAATTTGGTCGTGCATTCTTCTTTGTTTACAAAACTAGATTTTCGATTATATTCAATATTGACAGGTGAAACACAAGTCTCAGTAGTCTTCGTGAAAGAAGAAACAATAAATGTTGACGTTCTCATACTCGTACTTGATTCCACTTGTGGTGCACTTTCCCATTTGAACAATATACATAACTTCTGTCTTAGAATCGGATTAAGAAATATATAAACTAATGCATCACAGATAACATTGAATCTCCATAATAATCTGGCATATTCCATTAGATCAATGTCAATATATACAATAATGTCTGGTATCGAAATAAACAAAATAAATGTAAGTACCAAATAAAAGGGAATAAATATCTTCCTTTTTCGTTTATAAAATCCAACTGATCTTCTACGATCAAATTTTGTTGTTCTTTTTACTTTTTGAAATATATAGGAATAGACAAAACAAAACAAGCAGATTGTTAATGCATTGAAAATTAAAATGACTACATCTCCAACTGCGTCTAATTTTATCGGTTTGAATTGAGTAATAAAACTACACATTATAGCATTTGTAAAACACAACAACCAGCTTGTAATACAAATCATTCCTTTGTGATTATTAAACCACGAATTTGTATAAAGCATATGAAAACGTACTTCGAAGAATCTTTCAAAAGTTATTAAAAACATGGTAACATAAAATGGCAGATTTAAGCTATATCTCACAAATATAATATAGGCTAACATTCTCTGGTATGATAATTCAGCACATATCCATAATATATTTTGTAAAGAAAAACAAAGATCGCAAATTGATAAACTGAGTAAAAGTTTATATTTTTTTATGCTTGTTGATTTCAGTAAATACATTCCAAGAATATGTAGAAAGACACCAATACCGCAACTTACTAGTGTCCAAATATCTATCCAACGCATGTTTATTTACGCAATAGATGATTTCTTTCAATCGATTAACATATATTGGAAATTCTACTGAAGAAGTTATTTCTAATTCTTCTTACTCAACTTGATTCCGTGGTTTACTCTAAAATAATTGATTAATCAAGCAAACTTATTTTATCAGCATGTGGTTTTTGTTCATGAAGTTTTTCATCTGAGTATGATAATTGTTTCTAACTAACATCACTGAATACAAATACAATCTTCTATGTTAGGAGAAAAATTAGCCTATTATTAAGTTTCCTTTAGAACGTAATTTTTATACATTAATAAATAAATAAATTGTTTCTCCATTAACTCAACGTAAAAGTGAATAGATTCCTTCTAGACGAAAGAACAAATTGTTTAGCAATCCTGTTTCTTTGCCATATGTTCTAGCGCTTTTACTGCCGAGTTTGAACAAGTTTTTGCCAACTGGGATTTTATAAATTTACGAATAAAACAACGATCGTTCTAACATCGCTTTACTGGTGAAAACAATGAAATGGAAACAGTTTAGCGGCCAATATTAAGGATATTATTACTTTCACGCATTTTTATAGAAAAAGAAAAAAATAACAATACAGACACCATGCAAATTATTATGAAAGATGTTATTAATTAATTATTTATATCAACGAGTTGAA
>JAULBZ010004033.1:0-15389 GCA_032360805.1 Neoturris breviconis
CCACCCACCAATACTACTACTAATAATATACCATCATCTAGAAAACCTCCATCCAGTATAGGAAAACTACAGGTACGCAAAAGATATATTTTAAAACTGAAAAAAGATAATTGTATACAAATTATTTTTTTTGTTCAACCTACCATCCTAAAATTTGGTTATGGCATTCTAGGTAATTTTTTCGAGACCGCTGGCCAATTTGTTTTTGATTTTGTTAACTCAGGACCAGGTATCGACATAAAAGGGACTTTTTTCAAGAGTGGAGACTAAGAAAATTTTTGAAAATTTGCATTCTATGAGGATTTGCCATTTCGACTAAAATATTAAGCAACATCAGACCCAAATGATAGGGGAAAAGTAGAGACTTGGAATTTTATTGACATGTTAATTTCTTATGATACTTTGACCATGAATCTTTTTTGGCGTCAACTTTGTATTTTGGTGAAACATCCTCTTCAATTTTTGGAGATATTATAATGATAAGAGTTTTTTTTTTAAGAAATTTTAGAATTTCAGGAATTGAGGTAAATGGGGCAGCTTTTACGAATTGTGCATGCTCACTTTAAAATTTCACATACACAAACTGGGGTGAAGGACCGATTATATAAAGGCGGGCCCAGTAGATGAGCCAGTTCGATTACCAGACCACCGGGCCAGATTGTTTTCATATAATTGCGATTGAAAAGTCATCTCAGCAAACGGGCCAGATAATATAAGCTATATACTAAATATATGGTATAATATTATATTACTGTATATTATATACTTTACTATTATACTTATGCTATTATGCTGTATATACAATATACATAGATATAAATTTAACTCGGTTTGGCAGGCTACTTTCAATACTTTATGTACCTTTAATCACTTGGTTGTTTTCCATCTCTCAAAACTCTTAGTAGTAATAGATTGATCCTTTTTGTACCAAAGAAAACATGCCTAATTGTCAACTACTATCTGATGCAGCATTTTTTCTGTTTACACAATCTGCAATGTGGGTTAACATTAACTTTGGTACACATATCATGTGACTATTCCGTGCAAGGAGCCATTAAATAATGTCTGTGTTTGATTTTTGAAAAGCAAAAAATTCCGATCTGGTCATAAATTTTTCAAAGATAATTATTTGAGGAAACTTTTAAAATTATAAATTTTCTATTGATAATGTAAACGAATTATAGTTTTGCTGGGTTTGTTTGAAATGTTCTTGCAAGCCTGAACACAACTGCTGGACATCACCTGTGGAGGAGTGTTTTTTTTAGTATAGTGTTCAGCTTAAAACACTCCTCCACAGGGGATGTCTAGCAGTTATATTCAGGCTTGGCTTGACAGTTTATGTATGATTATTTCAATCTGAATTCTCTGCTTAGGATCATAATATGCACCAGGGCCTAATCTAGAAATTATATTGTCATGTAAAAGGCAAAATTTATTTTATTAAGACCATAAAAGTTTCGATTTAATGATTTCAAAGTGCATCGCAGTGATAAAATATTGGCTCACGCATCAAGCCTTCCTTTGTGGCGCAGGTGTTGCAATACAACTTTTACAAATTGTGATACAGTTTTCACCTACTTGCGATTTAATTTTCACTGAATACGATATGTAATTTGTTCATAAATCGCTACACAAAAACTTTGTTTATAATAACAATGATTAACGGTCAGATCACTTTGAGCGAAATTAGTATCAGGAGACTTAAAGTCACTACAATAGGCGAGTCACACTCATCCATTTAGGATGGATGAAGTACTGACTTCAGCGCACAGAAATGACACCAAGAATGACCAAAGGCAGGATTTACAAAATGCTGTCCACTAGGAAGTTAAGGGTGTTCATGAATCTTGAGTTGTCCTGAATTCGTATTTTTCTTTTCTCTAACATTCTTATGACCTACTCAGTGGGCAATGGTTCAATGTCAGCAATAAAGACACTAGAACAATGTTGAAAATATTGTTCTACTGTCTTTGCTGCAGACTTCGAACAAGACTTTGCCCACTGGATGTCATCCTGAAAAACTAAACAAGATCTCCATCTTTGATGCTACATGAGTGCTTGAACGAAGAGAAAAACTACACGTGGTTTACTCACAGATGTCTATTGTCTCAAATTTAATTCTATTGATTCTTTTGTGAATAGTTTTAAATAATTTGTAAACAAAACGTCTGGTACACGAAACAAATATAGAACATCATTGTGTATGTATTATTCTGAACTTACTTACCAAGATTTTTATAAATGTTAATGCTTTTATCCACACTCAAACATGTGATCATGAAAGTTCGAACAATTTGTTTATATTCTTTAACACAGGATAATTTTTTTGTAACTTACTAATTACATCAATCAATATCTAGACAAAGCGTTTCTCAGCGTGAGTTGCTGATATTTATGTTGTTTGATGAAATGATGAAGAGACAATGAATTGCATTTTAACGTCGTATTAACGGCACTCAACAAAATATATCTTTTGAAATAAGGATTTTAAAAGTACTTACCTCTGATGTCTTGTGTTGAACATAAGTTAGCATATACAAATTCAAAGAAGGTGTGACCTTGGCAGACAAGTAAGTTAAGATTGAGTGATTCAAGCAATGCTTTGAAGTTCAGTCATCGTTTTTGGGGTTCACAAGTTCAAACGTCCTCACTTGTCTCTCTAATGTTAGATGTATACACTTGGCCTGCTCTTTATGATTTAGATGTGCGTTTCCCGGCAATCTAGGCCATAGTATGATAAAAAAAATTCAGGTTCTCAGCCCACTAAATGGAAGCATGCATCCCATTTTGTGGTTAATACAAAGATAAATAAACTCAAAAGATAGAAAGAAATTTGTGTTGTAATTTTATTGCTTTTTATGTTTTTATACATGGCAACTAATGAGAAACAGATCACAAATTGTGATATTATAATTTCTTTCCCTACATTGTCATTTTGTTGTAGGCATCTTTAAATTTCAATCCATCAGCCTTGTTACCTGGGGCTGCTCCACCAAAGAAAGAAATCATTACAACTACTGCGACATTTGATGAACCTGCTAAAGCAACTACATTAGAATGTGTATCGAAAGTAAGTTCAAATTTGTTTATTCTATAATCATTGAAAATATGTGCTGTAGGTTAAAACAGTCTTTTCAGAAACCTTAGAAAATAACTATTTGAGGAAACTTTTGTTGTTGTTGGGATGAATAATTACAAAGAGTCATTTAAATATTAAAAAAAACCTTAAATAATTATTTGAGGAAACTTTGGTTTTGTTGTTTTCTACAGTAGTTATTTATTGAGATTATCACTTATCTAGACTCGTGCTCGTGGACAGGCTAAACGAAGACCTCCTACTCGAAAGAGCAGACAGACATCTTCAACAGATGGTGTATCACAAGATAATACTGATGGTCAAGAAACAGGTCAAAATAAGCCAGACGATGTAGAAAAAAGGTTACCTCCATTAATAGATACTTTACCAGTAGCTTCTACTTCAGACACTACTAACTTAATTGTTTCACAAATACCGGATGTTATTCCGAATCACAAACAAAAATCAATGAAACCGACTGATATTTTTGATGATGATGATGATGGTGATGACATATTTTCCACATTCTCAAAACCTCCAATATCAACAGTTCCATCTTCGAAAAAACTCAATATTGAAAAAGTTACAACAGACAATGATGATGATATATTTTCTTCATCCTCAAAACAAAATAATGTATCCAGTAAGCCAGAACATAAACTAGACAATGTAGAACCTGTTGCAACTAGTCCAGAAATTATAGCTGTCCAAAAGGAAGTTGAAACTGCATCTGTTTATGGTTCTACAGCACAAGAAAAAACTCCTGTTCAGAATAATACTAATAAAGCCTCTATTATTACAGATGAAGATGATATATTTACAGGTAAGAAAGCGGATGACATGTTTTCAAAAACTAAATCTAAACAAATAGAAAATATAGAGAAAGATTTATTTCATGATGATGATGGTGGTAGTAGTAATAGTAGTGAACAACAAGTTAAGCAAGACGAAAGTGGAATTGATGACAACGATATATTTTCAAGTAAACAACAAGCTGTAGTGAAACAAACAACTGAAATAAGTTCAAAATCAAAAGCAGAAGATGATATATTTTCAACTAAACAAGACAAAAATGGACTTGATGACAACGATATATTTTCAAATGATAATACAGATATATTTAGTTCACCCAAAAAATCATCGAATAAAAAGGATAAAGCCTCAAAGAATAATGGAGATATATTTGTTACGAGTGTCGAATCTAAACAAACAGCACAAGTAGGTAATAAAGAAGTCCCTGCTAAAAAGAAGGTAAAATAATTATTTGAGGAAACATTTTATACTGGTGGTAAAAATAAGAGTAAGCAATCACTGGGGCAGAGGATTTTTGAGCGTAGCTTCAAGCTTAGTAGTTGCTATGCTCAAAAATCATTCCTCCACAGTGATTATTGGCTCTTATTTCAGTCACTGAATAATGAAAAAAACTATGGTGGGCTACCAGAAGTTACTTTCACAAAGTTGAAAGTTTTCCAGTGGGCAAAGACTTGTTCAAAGTCGTCAGTAAAGACGCTAGAACAACACCAAAGATGTTATTCTAGCGTCTTTACTGCCGACTTTGAACATGTTTTTGCCCGTTGGATTATTGAGCTCTTAAAATAATATATTCTTTTAGTATTGAACAGTACTCATAATAAGTGCGAATATCTTTAGGTTCCACCACAGTGATTATTTGCATTTACTTCGAGCACTGCTGAGTTATTGTCTTGGTACCAAACACAGAACTGATACTTTTACCTCTCTAAAGTCAAATGCATTAAATGTGTAATGATATAGAATTAAAAAGGTTTAAAAGGAAACCATAAGGCGGATGTTTATGTCTATTACCCCACAAATTAGCCCACCCCACATATAAGTCCATGGGCCTATCCTGATATAAGCCCATGGGTTTAATATGTGGTCACATAGTTATATTTTGGAAAATCAAGAAAAGTCAATTAGCTCCAGTCGTCTTGTGGTCAGGTATTATATTTTTTAAAATCAAGAAACTGCAATTAGTTCCAGTCACCTTATTTATTTTCGCGTAATAATTTCCATAATATTTAGTCCCACTATCGTTGCATGGTGCATTGATTTTGCTGCTCATGAGTAAAACATTTTAGCAACCTCTTGAAGCCCATTGGCTTATAAACGGACCACTTTGGGCAAACCAAATTTCAAAGATCTTTCCAATTTCAGTTATATTTCTGAGAGTGTTTCAAATATTAGAAAATAATCACTGTGGAGGAGAGATTTTTGAGCATTGCTTCAGGCTTTGTAGACACTGATTTGGTTAATTTCTAGGAAGCAGATGATCTTGAAGATGATGATTTATTTACAAAAAGTAAACCAAAGAAAAAGGAAGCATCAAAATCAAAACAAAAAGTTGTCAAGAAACAAACAGATGATGATTTATTTGGTGCATCAGGTTCAATATTTGATGATCTACCAACGAGTACAAAAGAAAAAAAGAAGAAGAAAAAGAAAAGTGAGGCACAAGATGATATCTTTTCTACTACATCAAAAGAAGGTATGTTTTGTAAATTCTTTGATAGAAATTAGACTTCTTTTGTCAGTGGTGTACACTGTAAGTCCGTAATTGTCAGTTCCCTATACTGTCAGTTATTTACTTTGAGTGCATACTGTTATCAATGTACACTGGATAAATAGAAGTTTGTGGTTGGGCAGTTGAATTGATTATTATTATTATATTATTTACAACTGAGAGTCGTACGATATGTATAATACTAAGAAATCGGTACTTTACTATAGGGCCATTATAAACCAGACAGACACCTATAATATCACTATAGAACTTCGCCACGTCATTTCAAATCTCTATGGAGTAAAGCCTTTTATTTGTAAATAATGGTGATATAAATTGAATAGTGTTTTTTTCTTACTTCGTTATTCAAATAATAACAAAGACATGTCTAGCAATTAAGGATTCTAATGAACAGCATTTAATGCATCCCTGTCGGCAACTTTTGTCTTGTTTGTTTGCTTCTAATATTATGATTATAATATCAATAAAACTAGACCAACCTTTTTTACTTTAATTAGATCATTAATTAACATTGATTATTAATTATACTTCCTTGGTTTTCGATTTGATAGCGAAGAAAATATTTTAATTTTACAAATTGTATGGATTGGCTAATCCATTAGGTCATAATCCTGTATCAATGGTTGAGATAAGAGTAATCACTGTAGAGGTGGGGTTTTGAGCATAGCTTCATGCTTTGTAGCCTGATATCTTCATACTTTGTTATGCTTCAAATTCACTGTTATCGCTGTTTTTGATTACTGAGCATTTGTAAGGATTAAAATAAAACAAATAAAATAAAATTTACAACATTCAACTACGAATGTTTGTGTATTATTGTTTAAGGTTTTGTAAAGGTTGCATTATGATACGATGCATCATAAAGACTAAATTTAAACTTAGGTAATTAGCGGCAGCTTTTCAAATTTGTTAATGAAGTAATTATCTAAATAAAAACTTTCAGTGTTCGAAATAAAAGCAAACAATCACTGTGGAGGAGGGATTTTTAAACGTTGAGCAATGATTGTTTGCTCTTATTTCGAACACTGTAGACAATGATACTTAATTAGTACGTCAATATTAAAGTATGCAAAGAAGAAATTGGCAGATTTACATTTTTGTAATTAGGGCTCGTCTCAGGAATTATGCAAATCTACACAGAAATAAAACAACGAGAATAACTCTCTATGTTTCCAATCAGGACTCATAGTCACAATTGGCTTTGTAACAAAAGAACCAATCCTCTGTGACATTTGAAGTTTGCCAAAACATTAGGGTTTCTTTTTTAACTATTTGGTTCTTTTTCGGGAAAGAACCCATACTTGATTGTTTAACCCTTAAAATGTGGAGGTGTGTCATTTTTAGTATAGTTTTAAGTTTTGCCTTTAAACTCTTTCTACCATGAGTAATATCGATTCACAGGCCATTTTGATAATCTTAGGGGCCATTTGTTTCAAAAGGCAGATATTTTAGCAGCTTTAAAGGAGTCAAAATCAATAAAATAAAGAAAAATTAATCTGAGATGAAGAGTGTTAAGTCAACCAGCTTGCAATTGATTGTTTTCTTTGGTACGAAGAAACCGATCAATTGCATTTTTGATTCAGCACTCTTGCCCTGGGAACGAATGTTAGAGATGCTCCCTTATGGTGACAAAGAAAATTGAATAATATCAAATAAAGGGAGCCTTCACATGGTCCCCTAAACGAGTTCCACCTTAAACGATCTTGCATTTGATCGGTTTCTTCGTACTTGGTTTAGGGGAAACTCGTTTATTACAATAATTCCAGTGTTTCAAATAATAATCATTACTGTGGAGGAGTGATTTTTGAGCATTGCTTCAGGCTAGAAAGTTTGAAACAATACTCAAAAGTCACTCCTACACAGTGATTATTTGCACTTATTTTGTCTACTGGTATCTTGCATCAAACTCTTGGTAAGTATTCGAAAAAGGCTTTTTATCCTGAAATAATGCTCAAAAATCACTCCTCCAAAGTGATTACTCTTATTTTGCAAATAAGATTTTTCAGGATAATTCAGTGCGCCTTTTCTTTCTGACTTCAATCATTTAGATTCGTTCTGTTATCTTAAAATAATGATATTAACTATGAATAATGATTGTGTTAGGTTAGGTTAGCTTCTGCAAGACTGAACTTTTTCGTTTTTACTAAGTATTCCTCTAAATTCAAACAGAATAAAAATTTTGAATTATTTTTATTGCAGCACTTTATTTGAAAACACTAGAGATTTTTACTCTTTAAACCTCGCTTATCTCCAGGGCGTTTAATTAAACGAATGATTGAGACAACTAGAATATTTTATCATGTATTATTTCTGTCATTAAGACTGTCTGTTTTTTTTCTTTATAATTGAGAGAGGATTATTACATCTTGGAATTCCATTTATTTTAGCATGGGAAAATTATTTCTTATAGTATAAAGCTGAACATTCCTCAAACATACTCCTCCACAGATGTGTTCCGATTATTATTTTAAGGCTTGTGTTGAATATGAGTATTTATTTCATGTTTTACATCATTTTTTTTCTGCTATCAAGGAAGCAAATGTGGAATGCACCTGGATGAGAGTCAGGAGTCAAAATAGGTGTGTCGAGAAGGGTGAACAATCTTCCATTGAAAGCAATCACTTGCATAAACAAATTGTTCTTACTCGAAATAATAGCAAATAATCACTGTGAAGGAGTAATTCCTGAACATAGCTTCAGGCTACAAAAATCACCCCTCCGCAGTGATTAATTTGCTCTTATTTCAAATAGGGGTAAGGTTTTTGGCTGGATAGGTATTACTCAGGTGTATGTAAGCAAAGTATACCAGACCTTGATTTTATTTATCTACCAGAGTCGAAGTAAGAGCAAATGATCACTGTGGGGGGGTTTGAGCTTAGCTTTAGGCTACAAAGCACAAAGTTATACTTATCCCTCCTCCCCAGTGATATTTACTCTTATTTCTTATTTATAATAGTTCCAGCTTCATATCACTTTTCAATCAGTATTTCTGGGTCATAACCTGAAACTACATATTTTTTAATGGGAAATCCTTTGCAAAATCATCAGTTCGTTGTTTTAATATGACTTGTGTTTGGGTAATGCTTGCAGCATACAACTTGTTGAAGTTACTTGAAGTCATAAAATAAGTTTTTTTAAGTTTGGTTTTCCCTGATTTTTCGATTTTTGAAAAATTTGGATGAAATTAATATTTGGATTTTGCAACGTTTTCGGTAAAAACCTGTAGACTATGTGAAGCAACAAAACATTAGCTACCTATCTAAAACTAAAACACACAATAGTGTTAAGTAAATTACAGGGCTCGAAATAACAGCCGGTTATCACTGTGGAGGAGAGATTTTTCAGAATATTTTCAGCCAAGTTGTCAACACAGCAAGCCTCAATATAACGGTCGGACATCACCTGTGGAGGAGTGTTTTTGAGTACTGTTTTCAGCTTTGCAGCTGAAAACTGTACTAAACACACACTCCTCCACAGGTAATGTCTGACTGCTATATTGAGGCTCACAACACAGTATTTGTTTTTAACAAGAATATAGACCCCGATATGTTATTTAAAAACTGATGAGTATTTTAACTATGTAAGAGACAAATAAATTAATGAGACTTAGCAATAAACCTCCAAGATTTATACAGATGTTTTCTATATTTATGTAATAATATTTTGAAATAAGTGTCTTGTGTGAATTGCCCAGTAATTTAACTTGCCAGAAGTCTATTTACGTTCGAAAATGATGTCACTTCTTGAAAAAATAAAAAAATAAAAAATAATTTGGAGGTCAACCCAGTGGGCCTGTCCAAAGTCCGCAGTAAAAACGGCTAGAACAAGGTCTTCAGCTCCTTTACTGCTGACTTTGAACAGGTTTTTGCCCATTTGAAAACTTATTGTGTTGTGGTGAACTTAATTTTGAATTACATCACTGTCATAAAGCTATCTTTATGTCCAATCATCCATTATTATTTGGGCTAGTATAAACATTCATAAATTGCCCGCAACTATTCTGATGTGGCCGCAAAGTAACGATACTCAATTATTTCAGACAAAACAATCAAGGAGAAAATGTTAAAAATGTATGTTGCTAAAGTAACAGTTATCTTTGTATAAGGTGTGGTTTACATTATCTGATAATAATATAAATTCCAACTTCATGGATTATCTTGGGTACACTCATCAGGGTATATGATATTCAGTGGTCAGAGTTAGAGCAAATAATCACTGTGGAGGAGTGATTTTTTAGCATAAGTCTAGGCTAAAAAGCCTGAAGCTATGCTTAAAAATCCCACCTCCACAGTGATTATTTTGCTTTTTTGATCACCATAATGATATTGCAAGCCTCAAAAGCCTCAAAATAACAGCTTTAAAGCTGAAAACTATACTAAAAAAAACATTCCTCCACATTTTGACGTCCAACAGTTACTTTGAGGCTTGATATTGTATGGACTTTAATGCAAGACCTAACAAAAAAAAAACCTATAATTGTTTCCAAATTGACTGAAAATATTCTGAAAAATCTCTCCTCCACAGTGATGACGGGCAGTTATTTCAAGTTCTGTGTTTCAGATAAGCTTCTGCTTATTTTCAAGAGATCTAGAGATTTGAATGTATTTTAGTACAAATCCATTTAAGGCTAATAAACAGTGTTGAAATACTTTTCTTGCATTCACTAACCTCACTTTTCTACTTGTATAGAGAACATTATTAAATTTGGGTGAATTTGTGTGTTATTTTATCTGTTTCAAGATAACAGTGTCAAAAATCCCTCCTGCACAGTGGTTATGTGCTCTTCAAACACTGAAACATTATTTGTGTGATTTCAAGTCTATTACTTACATTGAGTGAGTCACCCTGATAGAGATTCTTATCCAGTGTTTGAAATAAGAACAAATAATCACTGTGGTGGAGGGATTTATAAGGATTGCTTCAGGCTTTCTACCCTGATGCTAAAAAATCACTCCTACACAGTGATTATTGGTTCTTGTTTTGAACATTGTCATCATACTACTTTCAAACTTGGATATAGAGAGATAATGCTCGAATTGAGGGCATTAAGAAATTTTAAAAAGAAATTTCAAAAATCTCCTCCACTGGTTTTATTTGAAGTACTAATAAAAAGCATAGGATCTATTGATATGTGTCTAAACATGGGCTAAATAACAGCTGGTCATCAACTGCGGAGGAGTGTTTTTCAGATGTGCAGTTAAAAACTAAACTAAAAAATGCTCCTCCACATGGGATGTTTGGTGGTTATTTTTAGGCTTGAATGACCTATTGTGAGCAAGGTTATTTATAGTTTTGGTTTAAAATCCCTCCCAAGATATTTGTGGCCAAGTTTGTTTGTCAAGTTTTGCTTAAGATCCCTCCCTATTAAAATGGGAGGATTTTTGTATAGTAGATGTGTAGCTATTTTGAAATCAGGGGGTGATACATAGTGGTTAGGTATTCAAAAAACTCCTCCACAGGTGACATTTATAACTTCTACAATGATGGGTGATTATTTGCCAGGGTGATCAAAATAAGAGTAGATAATCACTGTGGAGGAGTGATTTTTGAGCATAGCTTCAGGCTACAAAGCCTAGTCCCTCCTTCATGGTGATTATTTACTCTCATTTTGACCACTTTCAAGAACATCTCCTTTTATAATGGTTATATTTAGTAGCATCTGGATTCTTTGCATCTATTGACCTAGTAACTGCAAGAGGAGACATAACATAAAGTACACTATACTCAAAAACCCTCCTTCACAGGTGATGTCCGGCAGTTATATCCAGGCTTGGTATACAGGTTGTTATCCTTCGAGTTGCACACATTTAACATAATTTAATGTTTTCCTTTTGTTAATGACATAATCTTATATAAAACATTTTCATTTTTGACTATTCCAAGCACTGCCCCACGTCATCTTGGTTTCCCAAATAAAATTTATAATGCTTCTGGTAATCCTTTTTATCATTAAGTTTTATGCCCGAATTAACATTTTTACTGCCTCTAATGTTGTACAAAATTTAATTTCTTTAGGATAAAAAAGGCAACCTGAGAACTGAAGGGGAGAAGTTATGTCTCCTCTTGCAGTCACACCGATATTAAATTGCCTCAGTTATTGACATAAATATCAGCATTTTAGAGACGAGAATTTGATTTTGAAACATGAATATCTTTTCTCATTTACCATTATCTTGGTTTCGGCTTCATCAAGAAATGTCAATTCTAAAACCAAGGTTTAAAATAACTGCCCGTCACTATATATCACTATCGAGGAGAGATGTTTCAGAATTTAATCAGCCAAATCAGCTGAGAATATTCTGAAAATCCACTCCTCCGCAGGGGTGACTGGCAGTTATTTTAACTGCTGATAACTATGAATTAGGGTTGGTATGTTAGTGCTTGAAATAAGAGTAAACAAACATATTTGAAACATTTGGCATCAAGTTTATAAACAACATCAAACGAGACGTTTCTGGCAAACTAATATCTTTGGTTTATTTGGTATTTGATTGATTGTTTGAATTACATAATACTACACCTGAGATACCATAAAGACTTAAAAAAGAAAGTAAGCAGAATTTTGTTGGCAATCTATTCCTTATTTGTTTATTTACTCTTTGTACCTAAATTGCAAAACAAGTATTGCTAAACACTCTGTTTTTTTTATTGCACAGCTTCGCAAAATTTTCCTTTGTTTTCTAACAATTTCTGCTAAGCAGTTTGAGTTCCATAATTCGAACCCTGAAGAAGATATTGAAACCATTAAAAGTAATTAAAACTTCAGGCTTCCTATTTATACCTTGCTTAGTATTAAAATAAGCTCCCCCTTTTGAGAATAAATTTTAAGTCTAATATATATATATTCTTATTGTGTCTACTTCAAGTTCAATGGATTTGCTTCATGATGTACTGATAGTGATCACATTATGATTGTCTGTACCGTAAATGCTATAATAAATGCCTCTACTTGCATCAGTATCAAAAAAATGTTGTATTGCGTATGCATACAATTTTTGTGTCGCAACTGTATCATAAGTGAAAACCAGGCTTTATGAATCAGGCTTCATGCTTTCTTTTATAAAAGACTAATGCTATGGCGTGTGCCTGTGATCTCAGTATTATCTATTTCGGCTGCCTTGTTGACCTCTTGTCTATCCTTAAAAATAATTAAGGCAAAGTTTGCGGTATTATTGGAGACAATTGTGACAGTCATTACTAGTAAAACATTAAAGTCGGGGAATGTTTTGGATGTTTCTTTTTTAATTGTTGTCTACTTATGTCTGCGGTTTTAAGTAAAACCATTTGTTTGTGATATCCATACTAATGCAAATTACCGGAACTGATTTGTATTATTTTATCTATATTGCTTGTTTTGAACAGTGGACAGTTTATTTATTTATTAGCATTTCAACTTGTTTGCTCAAGGCTTAAAATAACAGCTGGTCATCACTTATTCTGAAAAATCTCCTCCACAGTGCTGACCAGCAGTTATTTTAACCCCTGCTTGCCCCTCTGATATTGATTGAAGACATTCTAATGGAAATATTTTTGCAGGGCTCGAGTTAGCTGAAAATATTCTGAAAAATCTCTCCTCCACAGCGATGACCGGCTGTTATTTCGAGCCCTTTTTTTGTGTCATGGAGGTAACATTTGTACCTGCTTAGAGATCATCTCAAAAATTCGCTTTGAAACCGACTTCTTTGGTAGAGTTAAATCAACTAAAGTTGACAAAATTTAACAAAAATGAATCTCCAGAAGTTTGTTAGGTCAATGCGCTTGCAATTCATTGCAATATCGTTGACTCGGTGCTTTCCTCTGTAGATTTTATTTTTGAGACGGTCCCTTACTTATTTAATCGTGTTGAATATACAAATGTCAGGGGGTTATAAACTAAAGAGAACACTATTTTAATAGACTGTTTATATAGAATAATTAAATCATTTATAACAAACAGCCACTACTAAAATTTAACGTCTACATCACTATATGATTCTTTTATAAAAACCATAACAAAAACTGTTACTGTATAGACTATTTATAAGAAAAACAGCACTACTAAAATGTTAACGTCTGCGTCCCTTTATGAAACTTTTAATGCTATCATAATATCACCTACAAGCTTTATAAGTTCCAAGCATCACCTATGGAAGAGTGTTGGTTCAGTTTTCTGCTTCAAATCTGAAAACTCTACTCAAAAATACTCCTCCATAGGGGATGTTTGGTACTTTTATTAAGACTTGCTGTGAAGTATTATCTTATTTCAAGAGACCATTTTTATAAAAAAACAGTTGTTACCAAATGTTTGTCTACTTCCCTATATGAACCCTTTATGTCAATCATAATAGCACTGTTGCTAACTTCTAAGTGGTTATGATTTAAGTAAGTATCTATTCAGATGTTCGTAACAATGTCACTATTTTATAAGAGGTATCATTCAAAAAGTGTCTTTTGTAATATATCATAACACATCACTGTTTACCATCTTATGATATTATATCGAGTAATATGCCTTGCAGCAGTTAAAATAATGGAGGAAGGACTTTTGAGCACAGTCTTGGGATTTGTAGCCTGATTCAAAAATGCCTCCTCCACAGTGATTATTTGATTATTATTTCGACCACTGCATGACATGCTATATTCAGTGCTCACAATAAGAGCAAATAATCACTTTTTGAGCTTTCCAACCTGAAGAAGCAATGCTCAAAAATTACTCCTCAAAAATTACTCCTCCACAGTGATTATTTGCTTTTATTTCAAACACTGATAAGACCATTATTTTTTATGATGAACTCAAAACTATTTTTAGTTATCTATTTTAATCCCCGTGTGATGTCAATTTCAACACAATGTCCATAGTTTCTTTCTAGAGTGTGCATTTGCCATTCCACAGAAAAATGTTCTGAAGTGCAAAACGACCTTTAGCTAATTGGGTATACCACCAGTGGATTTTTAGTGATTGTGAAATTGTTGACACTGTGAAAATTATTGCTAATGACATAAATGATACAGTACTTTACTATAATTAAGCAGTTATTAGTCAATGATCTTGTGATCTTGCAATGGATTGAAGTAGAAATCCATTGTAAGCTCATTGAATTAACACACTTCTGCACAGATTTATTTTTGTTGAATTTTGTCAATTTTAGTTGATTTAACCCTAACAAAAAAGTTGGTTTTAAGGCAAAATTTTGAGATGGTCCCTAATAGCCCTATTCACTGCAGAACTAATGAAATGGAATCTGCGTAAAAACAATTAACGAGTTCCATGTAAACCACATAATTCGTTGACTGCGTGTAAATGATGGAAAGAGCATCAAAAATACATGCAGCTCACAATTTAAGAAATCAAAGGTACGGTATTGAAAGTAGTCCACCAAACCCAAGTGAGAGTTAAACCTAAGCACATAAATATAATTTGCATACACACATTATAGAGTGCTTGAAATATGTCTTTATTAAGATGGTAAAGTTTCAGGTCAGATAAACAACTGAAACACCTTTTTCAAGGTAAAATAATGTTAGGTCACTGTGGAGGAGAGGAGTAGTGAAATTTCATATCAAGGATAAACACCCAAATTTTACATGGCATTAAGATTTCATGTCATTATTAAGGTTGGTTCCCTGGTTATTTTCATAAAATCCTCAAAAAAAAATTTTCTAGATTTTTTAAAAGTCCATTGAAAAACCTATCTGACATATATTTTAGTTTTTCCATATCCCAACTTAAACGGGAGAAAATTAAGAATGATCCTTTTTGGCTCATTAGTGCTGCAGATAGCTCGTGATCTT
>JAULBZ010004035.1:0-15386 GCA_032360805.1 Neoturris breviconis
CTGAAAATCTCTCCTCCACAGTGATGACCGGCTGTTATTTCGAGCCCTGCGGTAGCTATGCAATGTTCTCCCATCCAAGAAGATCCAGAGAGAAAGAGGACAGACAATTTAAGAATATTCGATTTTATGTAGACCTCCCTTATTAAGCCTAAATATAACTGCCGGACATCATTTCTGGAGTAGCGTTTTTTGAGCATAGTGATTATACTAAAAAAAACACTCATCCACAGGTGATATCCGACAGTTATATTCAGGCTTGCAGTCCCCCCTTACAATTAGCATGGGAGGGTAAGAATAATAATATCATGATAAATAAAAAAAAAGCTTCTAAAAATTCATTCCGGTTAATTTTTTCACACTACGGTAGCTTCAAGTTTTTTCTCCTGAAGCTATGCACAACGATCACTTCTCCACAGTGATTATTTGAGTGCGGCATACATATTTGGTCAGCTTTTTTAACGAAACAACTGCGAGATTTATGGTTTTCCACCGTGTAATAATCAAATCGTGGTTCATATAACTTTAGTACCATTTTCATTACACCACTCCGATATCCCGATTCTCCTGGTTTTCTTCTCGGTTTCTGGAACCTTTACACAACAGTCCAGATGATACTGGTGCGCACACACGGGGAATCTAATACAGAGAACATTTACAGAGAGCATTCCCAGTGGAGAAAAACCTGTTCAAAGTCCGCAGTAAGACGCTAAAACGATGTTTTCAACCAGAGTGCGCTATAATTCTTCGCTATAATTATAGTAATTTCTGTTTTCAACGTTGTTCTAGCGTCTTTACTGCGGACTTTGAACAAGTCATTTTCCAGTGTAAATGCTTATGTTGTTGTTCAAGTGTTTGTTGTCTTTAACAATTTGTAACGGTTAATTTGAAAGCGATTTCCTTATAAGGATATTGGTAAGCAGTTATAAGGTTTTTAATAAGCAGTTAGCTAGTGGGCAAAAACCTGTTCAAAGTCAGCAGTAAAGACGCTAGAACAACATTGAAAACGTTGTTTTAGCGTCTTTCCTACATTCTTTGAACAAGTTTTTTCCCACTGGTTAACTACATAGATTAAATATTTGTTATTTTCCTCATTACTTCATGTCTGACAAATATTATCATAAAATTAAATAAATTAATAGGATTGGTTAAAATTAATCACGTGATGTGAAACGCTCCTATAATTTATTTTTAAAAGATTTAATATAAATTATATGTTAACTGAGTTGTTGGAGAGAAGACGTTTCATATCAACGAAGCAAAACAAAACATAAAAAAGATGACGTCGGGACGTGGACTCACTGGTGAAACTCATCGATTGGTAAGGTTTCGTGTCTGTGTTTATGTAGAACTAATTTGACTAAACCTCCTGCTAAAGTATTCAAAACAAAATGCGTCCTATGATATTTCCTATGATGTTTTCGTACATCCACGAAGAAGGTTGTTACATCAACGAACTTAATCACTGTGAAGGATGGAATTTTGAGCATAGCTTCAGATTATAAAGCCTGAAGCTATGCTCAAAAATCACTCCTCCACACTGATTATTTACTCTCATTTCGACCACTAATTATGTAAACATGGAAATACAGTTTTAATATAGATCGAATTATTCGCAGTGCTTTATGATCAAGCGCAAATCAACGGTATGGTAATGAAAGTATTAGGGATCGTCTCAAAAATAAAATCTACAGAGGAGAGTACTGAATCAATGATCTTGCAATGGATTGGTTTCTTCGATTCATTTTTGTTGTATTCATTTTAGTTGATTTAACCCCAACAAAAGTTGGTTTTGGAGCGAAATTTTGAGATGGTCCCTTATGTATACACTAAATAAAAATACAAGAAAATGCTATTATGCTTTTAATGTTTGGTGGGCTAAAAACGATAGCAATAATTAATAAAGAAACGATAGCAGCACAGGATAACTGTTTGTTTACAAGTTCAAATTTGAAACTAGAAAGACCTGGGTATTAAAATCTGCGGACTTCTAACTTTCGCTAACAAGATGTTACACTGTCAGTAATTGTGAGTAGCCACTTTATCTTTACCAAGGAGGCTATGATCTCATGATTTCTTCTGACAGCATTATTACAGTATGAGATTTTGATAAACATATTTAAATTGTTTTGAACATGCACCTATGTGCTGGCAGTGTACAGTCCAAAATTAATGTTAGTCCATGCATACAGAGTACTTTATGTGCATTATCAGTAAGCAGAGCTCGAAATAACAGCCGGTCATCACTGTAGAGGAGAGATTTTTCAGAATATTTTCAGCCAAGCCGGCTGTTATTTCGAGCCCTGGTAAGACTAGAACATAGAAAATATAACTATGCTTTTCAGTCTCCAAATTTTTGTGCAAATACTTGGTTCAACTATTCATAACATTACCTTATTCGGGCTGATTTTCGCGCGTATTAATTTCCGCTCCACGATTGTTCGACATTGTTCTAGGGTCTTTATCACTGACTTTGAACAAGTTTTTGCCCACTAGGATGTACTTGAATATAACAAGGACATCAATGCATAGCTACTGCCCCTCTGCAAACTACTTCTCCCATCCAAGAAGATCCAGAAAGAGAGAGAGAGAGGACAGACAACAGATGACAAACAACAGAGACAGATCTTCTCCGGGTTCATGACAATTCATAGAGCTAGGATAAGAAAAGAAAGAACCTCAAGAAATACAGGAAGACTGACTGAACCTATATCTGCTTTTGCTTTGCGCGCGCAGGTAATAACTTTCTAAAGATGAAAAACGAACAAATAAATAAATGCAATCTCTAATCTAATACATAGAATTTCAATTGGTTCAATTCATAAACAATGATTACTATAAATAATAACCTCGATGATCAATCCCTTAATTACCATCCTTAATTAGCATCCTTAAGGAATGTTATGACAATCCCATTTAATAAGCATTGAATTTAAGATATATGGTTCATTCAATATTATTCTCTGCATTTAATCCCTCTAATCGTAAACTTCTAGCTCGATGCTTCCACGTGGGCAAAAACTTGTTCAAAGTCCGCAGTAAAAACGCTAGAACAACGTCGTTCAACGATGTTCTATCGTCTTTACTGCGAACTTTGAACAAGTTTTTACCCACAGGGTTAATACGATTTAAATATTTTAATTCAGGCAAAGTTCTGTTTAAAGTCCGCAGTAAAGACACTGTTCTCTTTTAGGTAGATGCTAAATACGATTTAGTTGCAGAACAAGAAGCTATTGAATGGGTGAATGCAGTACTAGGAAGTACTCGGCTCCAACCGGGTGGTAAAGACGTGGTAAATGCAGCATTAAAAAATGGAATCATTCTTTGCGAGTAAGTCCGCAGTAAAGACGCTAGTTGTTTATAGTCCCAATGGGACTGGGTTACCTTGAAATAAATAAGATATTGGAAAAGATTTTTAAAAGTTTTCTATTGTGCAATGAGATGATATAGCAAATCTTATTTGAGCGAGTACATTGTAACGAGTTGATTGATATATGCGAGTAGATTGATATATGCTTTGTAGACTGATCAAGAGCCATTTCTAATAGTATACGTACATTAATTGATGAATACAATAATATACATACTTTATAGATAGTTGAACAGGAGCTATTTCTAATAATATACATAATTTCTAGCTTGATGAACGCAGTACAAAAAGATTCTGTTAAGAAGGTACATCCAGAGAATGCAAATGGATTTAAACATGTAAGTTGATTTTAAGGCTAGTTTCCACTAGGCGAATTCGTTCGCACGAATTCTAAATGAAACTATGTACATTGGTTGAAAGCGAACGAATTCGCCTAGTGCAAATCCGCCTTTAAAATACTTCTCTAATCCGGGTAGCCAATAACGGAGTAAAACACGGAATGAATTAAAAAGTCTAGTCTCACTCAAGGGAGCATAATATAGCATAAAGTACAAAGCTTGGACCCCAGCAATAAGGGAGTAGAAAATAGAATTGAGTACTGGTGCATGAGGTGGTAATGTACAAAAAAAGTACAAAACCTTAGGGCCAATAAGAAAGGAAAGGAAAAAAAGAATTAGAAAGCCTGTCCCCTCAAAGCACACAATTTTGTACAAAGTAAGAAAAATTATCCAACATGAAGTAGCAAAATACAGAACAATGTAAAAAGCCTGCCATTGGGCATTTCAAACGTTTTCAACGTTGTTCTAGCGTCTTTACTGTGGACTTTGAACATGCTCACTAGGTGGTCGCCAATATGCGAGAAAAAATTTCCTTGTCAACCCTTATAAATTCAAATTTATAATTCGAAAGGAAATGAAAAAAGTCTGATGGTAGTATTATATTGAAGTACAAAAGCCGCTCTTCCGTGTTTCGAAAAGGCAAGAAGCCCTGGGAACGAGGTTGCAAAAGCCCCGGTTTCTTGAAACGGAGGAGAATAATGAACTTGAAACGGAGGGGAGTAATGAACAAAATTACAAAGCTTACGTGGCAATCAAAAATCTTGTAATGCCATGTACCATAAGTTGTCAATACACATTTTGAGGGTGGGGGCATATTCGAACGGGAGGGTTATTCGGAACTAGGGGCTTATTCGATCAACTACGGTATTAAAATAAATGTCGGTCTCACAAGAGATTTTTCGGAATATTTTCAACCAAAATAATATCTCCTTAATAGCATAGATATATGTTAATAGTGATGGCCGGCATTTGTTTTCACCCCTTGAAGCGGTCAGTTATCCTGCTTTATATATATTTTAGTTGGAAAACATTTCAAACTTTTTGACAGCAGCTGAAAAGTATGGTTGTAACCGTGGTGATCTATTCCAATCAGTATATTTACAAAATAATCAAAATATGCAAGCTGTCATCGGTGGTATACATGCTTTGGGAAGATGTGTAAGTATCTACGGAAGAGAGTGGTATGTCAGAGAGCTTGTAGTTATGACCAGTTTCATTGCTAATGGTTGATTTCTTCGAAAGCCAAAATAAAACACACAATTGTGACGTCAATTTCCGCTGGAAACGTTTTTTGAACTTTCCCAAAGATAAGAAACTAGTGGTCGGAATAACAGTAAATAATCACTGTGAAGGAAGGAGGTTTAGGCCTCCTTGGTAGCTCCTCCACAGTAATTATTTTCTTTTATTTCCACTGGAAACGTTTTTTGAATTTTAACTTTTTTGAAGGTTGACTTTTGTACCGACTTGAATATGATTTATTCTATATGTGAGAAGAAAGTGAAAGATATGTTTCATTGCGTCACCGGAAGATCTCAAAATTATTTGTCAAAAACCACCTGGGAAGAAGGGTGTTATGTCAACAAGCATGCAATTGATTGTTTTCTTTAAGCTTGTTAACCCAGTGCCTTTTCTGTAAACATTACCAGAGATCGAAACCAGAGGAAATAATTACTATGGAGGAGGGATTTTGAGCAAAGCTTCAGGCTTTGCAGCTTGAAGCTATGCCCAGACATCCCTCCTCCACAGTGATTATTTTCTCTTATATCAACCACTGCATCATTACAGCAGTAATGTTGTTATATATTTTATTTCAGGCACAAAAAAAAGGTTATAACGGGCCCGTTCTCGGTCCTAAAGAATCTGAAGAGAATAAAAGAGAATTTACAGAAGAACAAATGTTGCATGGACGTGTACATGGAATTTAAAATTATGCTGAACTACAATGGGAAGTATTGTTGAAGAAAATGGGAGTCATCTTTTCTTGATTTTCACTAGGCGAAGAATTCCATGCTAAAGACAAAAGAATACAATTCCATTGGTAGAAATTGACGACACGTGACATTAATTTTATACTAATGGAATGTCCTCTTTTGACCTTCGCGTGGAATTTTTTTTTCTAGTGGAAATCAGCCTTTACTTTAAGGTTGATTTCCACGAGGCGGAAAATTTGCGAAGAAAGCCAAACATAGGCATTCCATTGGTAGAAATACGACACGTGATGTGATCTCAATTTTCCACCAATGGAATGTCTTCTTTTGGCTTTTGTCGCGAATTATTCGCCTCGTGGAATTTAACATTTATACTTCTACTAATTTATATTAATTTCTATTGTAATTAACCGAATAGTCGATAAAAAATATAAAATTTATAGAAAAATACCTCTATTCATTCTCTACAAACTAAAAATAGACCTTAAAGAAAAAATATGTCAGTTTCATAAAAGCTATGAACAGAACACGGGCGTCATCAAAACGAAGAATTACAATATTCTGTCAAAAGTTAAACAGTGGGCAAAAACTTGTTCAAAGTCCGCAGTAAAGACGCTAAATCAACGTTATTCTAGCGTCTTTACTGCTGACTTTGAACAAGTTTTTGTCCACTGGGTAGGCTCAATTTTATGAGATCACCATCGCAAGAGAATGCAAGAAGTAAAATGTGACCATTGTCACCATAACTAACGATTACAATAGTGCTTGCAATAAGAATAAATAATCACTGTGGAGGAGTGAGTTTTGAGCATAGTTTCAGACTTTGTAGCCTGAAGCCATGCCCAAAAATCCCTCCTTCGTAGTGATTATTTGTTTTTATTTCCAGTACTGTTACTCCTGCCGGCACGCAACATCAGGACACCGTCAAAACAACGACAACACGACGTCGTTTTGACGTTGTCTCGACGTCACAAACCTGTCAAAATTACCATCTAATTTACCTGTCATGGTTCATTTAACAATGTCTTGAATCTCTGTTAATTCAGGCAAGCATTCTAATCCAATAGAATTTCTTGTAGTATCAATCTCTTGTTTTAATGTTCTATATATTTCATATAGTTCTAATGCTTTTCTTTTCATCTTTTCACTTCCATCTTTAGAATATCTCGTAAACTTTTCAAGCTAAGAGAATAAATTAAGTTGATTTTACTGAAATCCAACAAATTTTCATTTCGCTAGTGGTCGAAATAAGAGCGAACAATCACTCTGGAGGAGTGGTTTTGGAGCATCGCTTCAGGCCTTGCTCAAAATATACAAAGTCTGAAGGCATGCTCCTCCACTGTGATTATTTACTCTCATTTCGAGCATTGCTGGTTTACACCATGCCACTATTAACAAAGGTACGGTATTGAAGTAGCCCGCCAAACCGAGCGAAAGTTATATCTATTTATATTGTATAGTATGTAGTGTATCTATATAGCATATAGTAGATATAGCATATGATATATATAGTACATATAGTATATTATATAGTATATAGCATACATGCATATAATTTTAAAATCTTATTTCGTATGATTGCTACTATTTACTTCTTACAGATACTTTTATTATTTTGTTCGTTTATAACTAACTGGTATCATATTTTTTCATACTGTAGTTCACACAAGTTACCAGGCTAGTTTATAATTGGCAGAATGGCAGGCTGGACAATATTCCTAGCGTATGTTCAACTTTTAGAGGATTTTCAGGGTCATTACACTTAGAGGCGGCATGCTTTTAAAAAAAGTTGTGTTATAAAGTACCCACTTAAAATTCACTTATTTCTATCATCTGTTAGAATTTAAAAATAAAGAATCACTAGAAAATCGAAGAATGCATTTTCTTTGAAATAATTTATTTTCTTTATTAAAATACTTCCTTCATTACATTTCCTTATATAATTCTTATTTGTATTGGGAATAATTAATGTTAAAGTCATTAACTTTATAATATCATGTCGAGTAATAAAATGTTATGACTCCTTTTATGACCCTTTTCATAAACAAAGTGGAAACTTCTATTCTTAAAATTTCTGGGGTTATCTCTTATCGTTCATTTATTCGATTTCTCCAAAAAATGGGGAAAACGCTTCCCCCAAAATACAAATTGGATACCAAAAAAAAGTCATTGTCAAAGTCTCACGGAAAATTATGAACTGGTTATATGATATTTAGGTGAATGTGGTCAAAGTTGCACAGAGAATTAAAATGACAATAAATTTTCCAGGACTCCACTTCTTCCCTTACCATTTTGGTACGATATTTGGCTAAACGTGGTCAATTTCTCATCGAAATAAAATTTTCGAAGTGTTGACTTTTGCAGAATCCTTATTTCGATCCGGAGTCGATGAAATCACATAAAATTTGGCCAGCGGTCTCATTGTCTACAGTTCCAAAACGCAATTCGGATCCTTTTTGCCAAATACTCAGTCCCAAGTGGACGAAATACTCAGTCCCAAGTGGACGAAATCAGGAATGTTTAGTAAGTGCGGGTACCAAATTTCAAAATGATTGCACTTCACTTCAAAAACATGGCCTAATAAGAAAAACGAGTTGCCGCCACCACAGCTGCAAAGTAATAGCCAATCCAAACTTCATTTAGCCAGCTAACAATGAAAATTAAAAGAAAATTAAGTACTGCATCTAACTTATGCAACTAGTATGAAATATTTCTTACCCACAACCTTTTTATTATTCCACATTAACGCTTACTGCAGAATGCAACTATGCTAATATTGCTGGTAACATGTACATTTAACGATAAAAAAACTTAAAAAAACTATTAGAGAAATAGCATGTCACACCTGTCGAACATCTTTATCTATGGAAGCAATTGCGTTTACATGAAGTTCTCTTTCTGTTTGCAAAGCACAAAGTTCTTTGTTACAACCATTCAAATTTTCTTCTTCAGTTTTAAAAGTTTCAATTTCGTTTAATACTTGTGCTTTAATACTTTCAAGTTGTGAGGTCTTTGGACTGAAAAGAAAACAACTAAAGTGAAATAAGCTATAATGGAAATTACAACATGTAGAAGGCCCATGCTTATATTAGTTTAAAAAGCATTTTTGGTGGGGTTATACACTTAGGCAAGAGGCTTAATTGTATAACGATGAGAACTTGTGTTTGCCAGAAAAAACTTTCCCAGTGAGCAAAAACTTGTTCAAAGTCCACAGTAAAGACACTAGAACAAGGTTTTCAACGTTGTTCTAACGTCTTTACTGCAAACAAGTTTTTGCCCAACGGGTGGAACTTTGCAGGTGGAATAGAGCTACCATGTATTTATTATTTATATTTACAGAACATTAATTAGTAATATATACCTAGTGAGCAAAAACCTGTTCAAAGTCAGCAGTAAAGACGCTAGAACAACTGCGGACTTTGAACAGGTTCTTGTCCACTGGGTATGTATATTAGAATATTAGGAAAGCAACAAGTGACTATTTAAAATGGAAGACTGACATTTTTAGTCAAATATAAGTATTTATACGAAGTGGCTTTATATGGGGAGGGGGTATATAGGCTTATACATGGAGCTTATGGTCAGAGGTTATGGTCAGACTCTTATCATTCTGACTCTCTAGACTGGGCTTTTTAGGGCTTCATAATTCCTGATTGTATTGAAGAATTGCAATGAAACCTTTTCAAGGTAAAATTACATATAGCCTACATTTCGTCTCATAGAAAATTAAAATGTCAAAAAATTTCTCCACTCCTCCCCTTATAATTTGGGTATGATATTTGGGTGAATGTGGTCAAAACCTCATAGAATTCAAATTCTTGAAGTCTCCACATGCCGATACTCGGTCACAATTTAAAAAATTTGGCCAGCGGCCTCGTAATATTGCCTAGAGTGCAATTTGGACCCTTTTTGCCCGAAACTCGGGACCGAGTGGACGATATCAACAGATATTTGGCGAGCCCTTCTAAATTATTGCCACAAATGCTGGTACTAAATTTCAACATGCTAGCACTTCGGAAACATGGTCTATTAAGAAAGGCAGGCCGCCTCCGCCACCAACACAAAGTGATAACAGTATTGTGATAGCAGTACTTCGTTTGGTGGGCTAAAGACAGGTTGTACAAAGTAGATATTTTCTCTATATTAGTCTATGCAAACACTATCGTCAATATCATTGTTACTTTTTCAAATTTAATCCGAAAGCATTTTTGCCAAAGATTTATTTGCCGAATCTTTATCTACCAAACGTTTACGTTGATGATGTATGATAAGCCAATACAGTCTGATATCAGAGTTCAAGTTAATATAAAAATATGATTTTGACACAAACAAACACAGTCTCTAGATTGTGGTATGTCAAGGGGTTGTAACTAAAAATAACGCAATATAGACTTACCGTAATATTTTCATCACTTCAAGATGTTGTATCATTTCATTTTGAACAGTTTCCTGATTATCATTATTTTCTTCTTCCATACATTTGTGATTTTCTTCTTCTTCTTCTTTTGACATATTTCTCTAACAAAGGGTTATACCATTCATCTTTGTTATTATAAAATAAAAAGCTATTGTATTACTAAAATATCATATAACATAAACAAATGAATGATTGTAAATAAAATCACTCTTCACAAACAAAACACACATTAGAAATTCCATAGTCACAAGAAACTATGTGACTATGGAAATTCAGGTGAACCTTAATCAAACATATTATGGGTTCTTTAATCTAACATAAAAAACATCTTAAAAAGAAGCCATTATCTGTCTGGTACTTGGCTAGTTTCACATAGTTTCTTGTGAATAATCACTCCTCTACAGTTCTTATTTGCTCATGTTTCAACCAGCATGATTATTCACTTTATTTCTCGAAAAAATGAGAAAGAAGCTTCCCCAAAATACAAAGTGGATGGTCATTTCTTAAAAACACATCATTTCATGAAAGACCCAGAAGATATGATAAAGAACATAGTATTATCTTTCTGATTCTTCAAACAGAATGTAAAAATCAGCTTTAGAACAGAAGTTCTTGGTTTTAAAAGATTCCACACTTTTCAAAAAAAAAAAATCATAGTAAGGTGTGAGACTTTTGATGATGTCAGCAAAAGTTAATGACACCTGCAAAATTAACTGTTCCAAAATATTTATTAGATATTGTAGTACTACAATACCAAGTTTTATGACTATATGTTTTGCCAATCCTGAGATCTAAAGGGGGGATTCTCCACCCTAGCCATTTAAACCAATCAAAAGCCCAGCTTAAAAAGGGTTAAAGTAATTGTTTTTTTTTATAGCAGCATGATTATTACATTGGTACATTTATCACCTCCTTGAATGTACCTTTTTATTTAAAGAAATGTTTCTTAATACATGCAATACATGCAAGTTCTTCTAAAGGTGGATGGATCTCCACTAGGCAAATTCGTTCATGAAGGTGACATCACCTGTCAAGTGATGTCACTTTCAACCAACATAACGGCTTCATTTAGAATTTGTGAGAACGAATTCCTCTAGCGGAGATCCACCTTATAATAGAAACTTGAATTCTGATAGACCAAAATTTCAAAATTAACAAACGGTCAGCGGTCAATAACATAACAATAGCAGTAAAATGCTTGATTGATGCTACAAAATATCGGTTTTATATTCTGCTTGATAATACACTTTGAAATTGATATAATGATATGAGTCCTATGTATGTATGCCTTGCAAAGTGTGCAGTCCCGTAATTAGAGGATGTTCAATAGGAAGATATCCAAACAGAGAGTGTGGACTCTAGCAGAACGAGGATTCATATATTAATCATTTCCAATATCCTAATAAACCATACATACCATAAATACAGAATGTTAAATTGTTATGTTATTGTAAGATCAAGCCTCAAACTAACTGTTGGACATCACCTTGAGTGAGTGTTTTTTGAGTAGTTTCCAGCTTTGTGGCTAAAAATTGTACTAAGAACACTCCTCTACAGGTAATGTTCGACATTTGAGGCTTATATATTTATGTATGATGTGTAAGTTGTGTGTGATTTTAAATGATGTTTTAATTTTTAGGCAGAAATTGTTGTGTGAATAACAATAACAATAACAATAATAAGTGATTTTAAATATCGTTGTCATTTCCAGGTGTTTTCTTGCAAGGATAATAAATATCGTTGTCATTTTCAAGTGTTTTCTTGTAAGGATAGTAGGTCATTTTAAATATCGTTGTCATTTTCAAGTGTTTTCTTGTAAGGATAATAGGTGATTTTAAATATCGTTGTCATTTTCAGATGTTTTCTTGTAAGGATAATAGGTGATTTTAAATATCGTTGTCATTTTCAGGTGTTTTATTGTAAGGATAATAAATATCGTTGTCATTTTCAAGTGTTTTCTTGTAAAGATAATAGGTCATTTTAAATATCGTTGTCATTTTCAGATGTTTTCTTCTAAGGATAATAGGCGATTTTAAATATCGTTGTCATTTTCAGGTGTTTTCTTGTAAGCATAATAGGTGATTTTAAATACCGTTGTCATTTTCAGGTGTTTTCTTGTAAAGATAATAGGTGATTTTAAATATCGTTGTCATTTTCAGGTGCTTTCTTGTAAGGATAATAGGTGATTTTAAATATCGTTGTCATTTTCAGGTGTTTTCTTGTAAGGATAATAGGTATAATATTTTGGTCTTGAATCAAGTCTGACATGTAACCAAAATATACCAAGTCCAGATGTAGACAGCCATGTGTACTTTAAACCTTGAGATTTAACTCTTTCATTCATCTCGTTTCCAACATTTTTCCAAAATTTCTGTACTTGATCAGAATCTCCATAACGTACAAAGGAAGCTAAGTGAGCAAATTGAGCATAGTCTTTACCCAAAGGACAAGGTGAAACCAAAATGCAATCTTTTCCAAGATTCGGAAATACAGCAATATTGGATTTACAACTTAAAAAATGTTCAGTAAATGCGTTCAAATCTGTTTTAACACGAGCTAAATTTTCCGATTTTACAATAACAAATTCAAAATGTTTGTTTGCATATGTTTTGGAATTCACTGGTGGTGTTTCAAAGAAATAAGCTGAGAATACAGAATTCTTAAGTATTTCAATAAACATTGAACGAAATGTATCATCTGTTTGCAAAAGTTCCATAGCATGTGTATACGATACGTTATGTAATTTATACTTAACAACTGTATTTGATTCCTGATTTTCTTCAAAAGTATAGTTACTAGCCATCACTGTTTCTTGTTTGTATAATGCTATGATAAATGATATTGTAACTAACCCAATAATAATCCATACAACAATCTTTTTGTTCATTAAACTTTAACACTAAGAGCAGAATTTAAATGATAAAGTGACATTGTACTTTCCCAGTCGGCAAACATTTTGTTCAAAATCTGTAATAAAGACGCTAGAACTACATCGTTCAACATAGCACTAACGTCTTAACTGCCGACTTTGAACAAGTTTTTGCTCACAGGGTAGTGTCCCAAATAAATACTTGAAACTGATTAGTGAAATAAGAAAAATTTGTGAAAAGTAGGCACCGTACAACGGAGGGATAAAATCACCATATCAGATAAGCAATTAGTGAAATTTTAAAATTGGTTCATGCATCACAAATCAGAATCCATTAATTGCAACACTGTGGGCTATTTTCCCCAAAAATTGTTTAGTAAATATCGGAAATTCGCCTCAAAAAATTGTTTACCAATTGTTTAGCATCATTGCAAATTTTGACAGGGTCAGGGTCACTTTAGGTCCTTGGTTCAGAGTTCCAGGGCCACAGGCCAGTTATTGTGCTGAATACTTCTTTAGCTAAGTTTGCAATTGCTGCTACACTGCAGTGAATAAAATTCTTATTTTGTCCATTGCACGATTATCATGTGCGTATTTTATAGACTAGATTAGCTAGATCATAAATTACGCAATTTCTTCTAATGAACATAATAGACATTTAATATGGTAAAATAGAGACATCTTCACATGTTTTGTTCCAAAACAATTTTTGCAATTGGCTCATTAAAGTTGATACATGGATCAGAATCAGGACTGTCTATTTTAACATAGAGAAAAGTAGGGCATAAAGAGAATCAGATAAAAGATTTTAGTAGATCATTCTGGCTCAAGACTCAACACTTAACCCTATTTACCCCGGTACCACAACCCCCCAAATTTCCGTATAACTTCTGATCCACTTATCGTATTAAGCCCAAATTTGGTAACTTTTCACGTTATCCTATTTGAAAAAAATTTCCAAGAAAATTTTTTCAAAGATTTTCTCCAAACGGACCCAGGGCCACTTTTGCCCTTCGGGATCGGAAATTTTTTAAAAAAAACGACAACGGTTGAAAACATTTAATTACATTTAATTACATTTAATTACAAATAAAATCATATTTCTGTATATTTGTATAATAAATCAGCAGCAAGCAAAGCTTGAATCTACCTAAATCCTAATAAGAAAAAATTTATGATCATCAATGAAACTAAAAACCATCGCTATATTGCCACTGTCGAAGGTTTTCAGCTTCGAGAAGTCAATAACATCAAATATCTAGGTTTATATAGGCCGGAGTTCCTTTAAAAAATTACACCATATTTGTCAATACAAAATCTCCACCAAGACAAAACTCACTTTCTACCATGCCTGTGTAGAGAGAGCATTTTTTCTATGAATCCGAGACTTTGACGATAAAGAGAGAGTTAGACAAGAAATTAGAAGGTACATACACCAGACTACTAATGCGAATTCAAAATTTAAGTGTCACATATGTTTTTAATCATCTACAGCTAATCTTCACATCTCATCTTGGGCACATTGCTTGTCTTCCGCCATCGACAGGTATAGTAGCACCAGTTATATAAGATGCACAATCTGATGCAAGAAATGCTATTGTACTGGCGACTTCCTCTGGTTGACCATATCGACCTAAAGGATGTGTTTCACAATGCTTTAAGATCTAGAGCAAGAATCAAAATAAAGACAAGTAATAATTAAAAGGTACGTTATTGAGGCTTGTACTAAAAGCAGGAACACCGAAACCGGAATGCCAGCACGTATCCGGAACAACAAAACGAATCCAGAACAACAAAAAAAATCCGGAGCAACAAAAAAAATCCGGAACAGCAGAAAAAATCTGGAACAACGTATTGATAATTTTATTGCCAACTTTGATGCAGGAAAACCAGTTTCTTTTTCATTTTAAAAAGAGCATGCTGGGATTGCCTATGCATTAATAAAAAAAAAATCTTTTTATTCATCCTCTTTCCCAGAGCTTTTTTTCTCTGTGCAGAGAGCATATATCAGACCGTCTCAAAAGTAAAATTTACAGAGAGTACTGAGTCAACGATTTTGCAGTGGATTGATTTCTTTGTACCGAATTTAACATACCAAAGAAGTTGGTTTTGGAGCGAAATTTTGAGATGGTTCGTAAGAGACATTATTTTGCATTTAATCTACACACGCATTAAAAATAATTGCTTGAGTGGGTCATTTTTCGTACTTTGCGCATGATTCTGTTTATGTATATCACTCCGCCACCGAGTTGAAAATCTAATGAATTCCAAGAAAAATGATAGCTTTTGAACGACTAATAGGATTGGGATGAAACTTTGTGGAGTTATAGTCTATTACAAAAGGAACAAAATAGTACCAAATATTTTTTGCTGAAGTCGACATTTTTCTGATGACGTCATCACAATTAATTTTAAATGGCTCATTTTCTTTAAAAACTGTACTTTCTTAGAATTTTGATTAAAAGAG
>JAULBZ010004036.1:0-15384 GCA_032360805.1 Neoturris breviconis
CAGCCGTCGGATATGTCAAAATAAACTTCTAATTATGCTAATTCAGCACAATCCGTACATTTTTATAGATTTTATGACGTCATAATGATGCTTTTCTGCTGAATTAAAATGGCAAAAGAAATTTCATGTCTCTACTTCTCCCCTCATCATTTGGGTATAATATTGCTTAACCAAAATTTGAAAGTGGTCAACAAAACCTCATAGAAAATATCCACTTTCGAAAATATCCTCTTTTTCGTTGATACTCGGTCCCAAATTGACAAAATCGGAAAGAAAATTAGCCAGCAGTCTCGTAATATTACTAAGAATTCTATAACTTGTGACATCTATCATTTGACAAAATTTGCAAAAAGTCTCATAATTTATGACTTTTAGGGTAAATTAGATCTAATTTCTAATTTCCACTGACAGGCCAGAATTTCAGGTCAAGGTTGGAAGAGCGGCTAGACTGATAAATAATATAGATTTGTTTTCATTCAACAACCAAACAGCAACATAATATAATATAATATCAAACATAATATCAAACCTCAATATAATGACTGGACATCACCTGTGGAGGAGTGTTTTTTGCATACAGTTTTCAGCTGCAAAGTTTTATATTGAGGCTTGACATATATCATAAATGAATCAAGCAAACAGTACTTAAAAAAAGGACTCCACTGTGGAGGAGTTATCTTTTAACATGATTTCAGGAGCAACTCAAAGATCACTCCTACATTGTTATTATTTTCTCTTATTTCAAGTATTGTTATAAATTGTACAATGTCTCAACGTACCTTCTCTCATAATGACCCTCCACTGATTTTGGAGTTTTGTTAGATTAAACTTTGTGCTTCTTTCTTCTTTGGATAATTTATCTTTTAAAAACTGTGTAAGCATCTCTTCTTTTTTTCGACGCATCTCTTCCTCAGCAAGAACCTTTTGTTCCATATACAGGATGCGCTCTTCCTCAGTCATTTTCGCCAGCTTACCTTTCCCCTTCTTTGCACTCTTTTTCGGCATTTTTGAGGTTTAACTATTTCTTTTATTACAAATGTAGTATATGCATATATATTTGTCAATTCTCTAAAATATATATAAGAAGTAAAAAGAACAAAAAAAAATCAGGAATTAACTGCATCTGATTATCTATAAATATATTTTTTTTGTCTCCATTATACTGTAGTAGTAATTGACGCTAACCCTAAAAAGCTGGCAGGACACACAGTGCAGTATCAACACGGTAACGTGTTTATACTGTTTAACAGTTTATTGTTTAACTGTTTACATGTTGATGCTGATATTATTTTGCATTGGTTTTCAATGTTTGCTAAGTATAAGTTATAAAGGATTTTCTTGTAACTTTTAAATTCCTATAGTAAAAAAATATTAATAGAACTAAGTACTTTTTTAGTGTCACCAGTGTTAACTCCCCCACCCCCATAGCTAAAATGAAATGTACGTCAGTCCTCTTAAAAACCGTGGTCAAATACCTAGCAAAATATTACTGCTGTTTCATGACCTTCCAAGTCTAGCACAAAAATTACCAATTTTTTTAATATTTTAATCAGCTATAACTTGAACTAAACTGATATACTCTTATTTGATGAAGTAAACTGTTCTAATCTTTTAAAACTTACAGAGCGGTAAACGCTTTTTTTCGTTACACACGTGAATTTGAAATCGACCTGTGGATGCTATTTGCAAAAATATGTTGTAGAATAGCAAGTGGATTGACTCCTTTTAATTCATTTGTGTTTTCCCATCGAAAAAATCAAAAGCGATATCCCCGAAAGGCACCAACCCGTTTCGGGTACGGCGCATCATAAACTACCATTTCACTTTGATTAATTCCAAGTCAAAATAGCGTTCACAAAGCCAAAAGATTCTGGCAGCGTTGTTATTAAAACCAACAAAATTAAAAATGGCGTCAACCAAGACGAAATGCGTATTGCTCTCAAAAATACGTCAAAGGTAGGGATAAAACGTTATTTCCTCCAAATGTTTATATGTTATGCAGGCCTCTCAATGGGACGTGTTTGCACGCACACACGCTGGCACAGACGTACAGTAACGCAATTTACAACTCATAAATGTAATTTTGGGTCGTAGAAAATATAGTTTTCCTTTTGATTCATCAAATAATTTACTCTTCCAGTGCCATATCCAGAGTTTTTTTGGGGACAGCGTTTTTTAAGGTACTAAAAACTTACTATATATAGTATCTCTGTGAGGTCCCCCCATGGTGGGGACCGAGTAGAAAATTTTGAGATTTTTCTTTCTAGATGGGCGGAAAATACGTTTCCCGTGATGAATTTGCTTACTTAATTATTTACTTATTCGTTTATTGGCTTATTTATTCGTTTGTTGACGTGTCTTTTAACAGAAAAGTAGGGAGTCATTCGTTGTTATTTTTTTTTTATTATTATTATTATTTTTTTCAATTTTTTTCAATTTTTTTTTTTTTTTTTAATTTTTTTTTTTTTTTTTTTTTTTAATTTATTTTTTTGGGGACATTTTTTTGGGCGCCCATAGCGTTCCAACGCTATCAAAACACCCCTGGATATTGGGCTGCACTTAGAAACACTTAGAAGATTGTTAAAAAACAAAACATTTGATTTGAAACTAGATATATAGCATTAATTATGCTTCAGAAAATGTACAATTTTGTTGGAATAAATGTATAGTTTTTGAGATATGCATAAAATGTATAAACATTATTATGAAGTTATATCGATTTCATATAGCTATCTGATATGTCATTTGGTAAACTGAAATTGTATCATTGCTCTGCGAAGAGGCGGTAATATTAATCAATTTAATTAGCCTGGTTTTGATTTTATCTTCAGGCTCATTTTCATCATGATTAATATCATCTTTGTTACTGATTTTGTCATTATCTGACACTGCCTTATCGTCACAACCATCTTGCGTACCATTTTCAGCAAGACGTAACTAAAATAACAACGCCAAGAAGTACATTATGCTAATGAGATTGTAATTGATTGGATAATTTGTTACTGAGCATAATAATAACAAAAACCTTTGTTATCAGCAGGAGCTAAGGTAAGTTTGAAATCAGCGCAAGTAATCACTCATATTTCAAACACTGTGTGTAAGCAATATCATAAAAATTTGTAGAAAGAATTTAAATCATGATACGAGTATATGGTCTAAATTTGAAGTTGATTGCTTTATTTATACAAAAGTTATTCACATTTTGTTTTAATAGGAAACCCCAGAAAAGCTTATTTTCCTTAAATTTTAACATATAAATTCGATTTAAAACGTTCTAGGCAACATTTTTTGGTTCTGTGTTTATATATTGGGAGCTAATGAATGCCTTCATAACATATTTTAAGGGTTTTATAAAATTCGAACAGAAAGAGGGTCAAATAACCCCGAAAACCCGAGTAAAATCCCAAAATTTGAAAAATCGGGGAAATGGGGGAAAACGGAATGGTTATGCGACATAAATTTACCAAATGATTCCCATTACCATAAGTAGTAATTGGACAAAGTTGCAAGTTTCAGTTCCCAATGCAATCCCAATGCAATGCAATCAGTTATTCATAATTATTTTTGCAGAAGATTTGTTGTAGGTGGTTTCGGAATATAGCCTTTATCATAACTTCTTCATTACGTATAGCTTAGAAATTATGCCAGGAGATGTAAAATAAGATTATATGTTATGAAAAGTGTCGAGTTGATAGCGTTAGCCAAAAAAAGTTATTAAAAAAAAGCGTTAGGGGAGGGGAAATCTGAAAGTATACTCTGATACAAATAATGCAATTATTTTGTCTTATAAATATACATGATGTCAGACAAATGTCGATGCAGCGTCGAATAAATGTTGCGACATTGATCCAACGTCATGTGCCCACTGGGATGGGAGAATTCACAAAGATTAGACATTTCATTCTTTCACGTTGTGCTCTATAGATCCTACGCTAAACAGAAAAGAACTATCCAATAATTTTAGAATCTTTGTTCTTGTGAAAGAAAAACTCTTAGTAAACCATATTTCATCATAATATTGTAGTTTTAAAGGGATGGACAACACCTTGTACCAATGTCATTTTCTCTGCTTTTTGAAGGGAGGATAGTGCGAAGATCATCTTTGTGTCGTTATTCCTTCAAAAAGCGGAAAGATGCCATGGGATCGATTTTGCAACGAACAGGCTTTTTGTTCATACTCTAATCTCAAAATGTCGTCTGCTGGACTGGTTAAGAAAAATCAACTAAACAAGCATATTGCTTGGATAATTTATTTGTTTATATTATTGTTGATCTTGTAGTAGCTAAAATGGAACAAAAGTTATACACGAGGCAGTATTTGGTTAGAATATAGGTGCAAAAAATAACAAAACAAAACAGGCCAAAACTTGCAAGTGCTGCATCCTAAAATAAGAATTCACAAGAGATTAACTCAGCATGTTAACTCTTTTGTTCCTGTTACAATAAATGTAATTTTTGTGAGCGCAGTTTTTAATACAGAACACATGTTGTGTATTTTGAAATGTAATTTTAAAATATGCGCTGGTGTTACACATACTACACTATTATTTAGGGAAAAAAATGTGGTCAATTTATGCGAATGCATTATGCGATTATGTAGGTCCATTTTCTTAGAGTTAGATATATTCACATATGCATGTACATACTTGTAAATAAATAATACATATAGCGCATACAGTATTGACATAATAGCAAATTGACATAATGACATAATAGCATATAGCATTTTCCTATATAAGGTTATTCTCTATTTTTATTTAGTAATACTATGATGCATAATGTGTGTATGCAAATCATATTTGTTTGGTTTTAATTTCACTCGGTTTGGTGGTCTACTTTCAATACTGTACCTTTGATTAAAAATATGTTATGAATGTTAAAATGTCAGGTAGATTAGGAAATATAAAAAGTTTATTAGGTGCTACGTTATAAAGTTAATTATTTTGTTATTAATAGTTATTCCCAATGTGAACTAATACCTGTGGTATTTTGTTTGCAAAATTTATCTCAATGATAGCTCCGGGCAGAAAACACTCATCCGTAGCTTGTATTTGGGGTTTTGTATTTTTCTTTAAAATCTCTGTATTTATCGTTATTACTTTCTTAGAAACTTCTGGTAAATGTCATGTGCTTACTGGAAGTGAATCTAATTTGAACTTAAAATTGAAAGGAAATTGCAAAAATATGAAAATCTATATCTGGAATACTATTAAAAATGGAAATATAGAAAAAGGACAATGGCTGGATGAAACCTTGAAAGTGTTGTCTGTTTTGAAGATTGCATCTTCTGATGTTGTATGTTTGTCCGTTCTTACTTATTTATTAACCATAATAGATATATGCTATTTTGTTGAATTAATAATATAACTCGAGTTTGTTTGGATTTGCCGTGGATTTAATTCCTGAAAAATGAATGAGAGAATTGCTTTCCTTACTGGAATAATTTATCCCAATATTCAAAATATATCAGTACTCCTTATGTTTTATGGTGTCCATGTCAATACTAATTCATAAACCAAGGAAATTTTAGATCATTGACTCCAATACAACACTTTATACTATACAGAGACTTGCTATATATTTCATTTTCTTAATCTTCTTGTTAGGATGTATCTGGTATCGATGTAAATAAATGGTCTGGACAATTAATTAAAGTTGATATCATTTGTTCAAATATGAAATTTAATTTCAATATATTGATCAAAGTTGTTGGTGACATTATCTGTAAGCTATTAGTAATCAGAACAAATAATCCCTTTGGATGAGTGCAGTCTAAACCAATATACAAAAAGCACCCCTCTGCAGTGATTATTTTCTCTTATTTTGAGCCCAATTTCCTATAATGATCTCATTCTTAAACTCTACAAGGAGGGGTGTCATATTGATGATTTAGAGTAACACACAAGTGCGAACACGAGTAGAACACAAGTAGAACATGAGTAGAACACGAGTAGAACACGAGTAGGACATGAGCACAAGTAGGACATGAGTCAACATGAGTCAACAATCGTTTTTTTACATATTTTAGAGTTTTAGAATGTTTACATACCAAAACGAAACTCATCTGTGGGTTATGTCATTAACCAAAAGAAAACACTGGGGCCACTCTTTAAAAAACAATTTCACTATGGGTCCATGTAAACAGAACCCCTATATGGAACACATTAATGAAATTTCATTAGTTACTCATGGTCCTGATCTTTGGGCATAAACAGTCCAAATTGCACTTTCGGTACAATGGACCGAAAAGGCATAGTACCGTCCTGAAATTTGGTTATGCCATTCTAGGCAATGTTAGAAGAGTGCTGGCCAATTTCTTTTCAATTCCGTCAACTCAGGCCGAGCATTAGTAAAAAAGGATTTTTTTCAAAAATGGAGACTTACAATTTCTTTAAAAATTTGATTTACATTCACCAAAATGTTCAATTATATGATTTTTGTTGAGTTTTTTCTACTGTTTATAAGGATTTGACCAGAATTACAATTGGAATTAGTAAATTATTGAAAATTAATAATGAATCTTTCTTGGCAGCTATTTTGTATTTAAAGAAAGTCAATTTTTTGAGATAATAAATAATAATTTTTAAAATTTCAAGAATTGAAGTCATCATTTTGATTTTGGGAAGCTTCCTTCTTCCATTTTGAAATAAATATTACCGTATTACAGGGTGTATAAGTTGACTTAATGTATAAGTCAACCTCTATTTTTAGTGAATAAAACCAAGCTTTAAGTGGTGCTCGTTGTATAAGTCGGGTACCTTCTTGGAGTTAGTGCTATGATTTGAACTAACAATATTCTAACTCACAACACCTCGTATAAGCCAGAAGAAACAGTAAGTCTATGTAAAAAGTTTTGCTTTCTTCGTAAGGTAACATAATAAGATATTAACGTCTATATATATCTTTAAAGGATTGCAAAGTGGACAAAATCTTGCAGTAAAGACACTAGAACAACGTCGAAAAGGTTGTTCTACCATCTTTATTGCATACTTTGAACAAGTTTTTACCCACTTATATTTCTAACAAAGCCTATAAATAATTGATTAGAATTTTAAAATTATCACTTAATTTTTAAATCTGTATTAATTACACACGTTTTTTGATTGTTTATCAAGTTTAAAAACAATACAGTAAAAGAATTATATGTCTAGACATAACTACCTTTTATCATCGGTGAGAAAGAAAACTATTATTATCATAATCTATTTAAAAACATTATTTATTATGAAATAGACATTTCAAAAGTTAAAAGTGTTTGGATATACAATGCAAATACTTCAAACTAAATGCGATTGGTTTAAATTCTTCTCCTCAGAAACCAAAATAAAGAAATCACATGTGTAAATCTTGCAGAAAAGCAGAAAACTGTTTGTTATAAAAAACAACGAAGAAACCTTTGTCAACGAAGAAAGTGAGACAAGGATGTTGATAAAATTTAAATCTCAACATTTCTAGATGAGAAGATACAAAATATACTGGAACACCTCTTCTTTTTCACTTTTGACTTTCCTTGTATGAAAACCATCAGATAGTATCGATATAATTTTTTTCGTATTTGTCCCTTTTTGTTTTGTAAATTTGTGTACTGAATAGAAAAAAATATATATATATTTTTCAGAACTATAATACGGTGTATAAGTCCAGGGTGAATTTTTTAGCTAAAATTGATATCTTAAAAACTCGACTTATACATGCCGCAATACAGTAATGTGTATTCACTTTAGGGCCATAAAACATTTAATTACGATCATGAGTATAAATGTTTATAACATTATTAATTACTCGCAATTAAAATTAGTCATGAAATCCTAATGCCATGTAATGTTTGAGTGTTTATCCTTGATATGAAATTTCACTATCTCTTCAACAGTGACTTGACATAATTTTACCTTGATAAAGCTGTTCCAATTGTTTATTGGACCTGAAACTTTACCCTCTTAATAAAGACATATAATACTGTTAGTTATCTTTATTTTTAACAGAATCACCTTTTAAAAGATAACTGCTAATAGATACCATGTTTTTATTCATATGTTAAACTAGAATTATTATGTTTAATATACTTATCTTCAATGGTCCCACAGAACATAACATAACATAACATAACAGCGCAATAATTATGTTTTATAAAACTAAATTATACTATTTTGTGTATTATAATGTGTGTATCCAATTCATATACAGAACAATGTATTTTATAAGCTTCAACTAAATTTTATTATTAGTTTATGCATAATACTGTGAAGTATAATGTGTGTATCTAATTTATATCCACTGTGTATGAGGGACTTTTAAGCATTGCTTCAGGCTATGATATGAAATTTCACTTGACGTAATTTTTTCATATGAAAGTGTTAAAATTGTTTATTTCAACTGAAACTTTATCAACTTGATAAGTTATACACACCTATACACACATACATATACATTTGCATATACACATTCATATACACATACACATAAAAATACATATCCACATACATGCAAACACATATACATAATATACATACGAATACAATCTATCTATTTTAGGTGGGAGTACAATATCTCTCGATTTTAAATTTATGAATGATGGCATGTTTGGATATTATTTGTGGACGAGTATTTTGAAGTAAAGTTTCAGCTTTGAAGCTGAACGGTGACATCCATGGAAAACAGTTCTCTATACTGTTTACTTTATTCATGATTTTTCTTTCTTTCTCTAGATCCTTTTGATTTGGCAAAGCTTTTCCTGTCTCTTACAACAGCAGGACCTGTTACAACTCAATCCACTACACCAACTACTACTGCCAACCCAACTATACACAAAACAACAAAGTCATCATTAACTTCAACCATCCTTACAAATAAACCTACCACTGCTAAGATCATAACAAAAAGTCCATCAACAAAAAAAGCTACCACATTGACTATGACAAAAAGCCATTCAACAAAGGATATAACTACTACTCAAAAGGCTAGAATGACTACCATTGCAAAAACAGATCCAACATCTGCATATGTTGCCCACACAACAAAATCCATTGTAGAGGAAAGATCAGTTGATAATGGAAAAAGACTTGAAATTATATTAGCAGTTGCAATTGGAGCTACAGTAGCAGCTATGTTAGTGATCATTATCATTGTAATTTGTGTTTGCCGAAGAAGGTATGGTCTTATTTTTCAAAGCCGATTGCAAAAAATACTACGCTCCAGTGAAAATTTCGAGACACGTCCCTAGAAGTACTACCGCCTACCTGCTCCCTTGTACAGTGGTTCCGGCTATGCTTCAGGGTTAATAGGGTAGATCGAAGGTTGTATCACCCGTCATGTAAATTATTAAGATTTGGAGAGGATAAAAAAGTACTCCCTCTCCTAGTAGTGGCCTCGACCTTGAGAGGGGGGGAATGATTAAAAAAAACAAAAAAAATCTGGTGGGTTAAAACATTCACAGACAATTTTGGTGAAAATCTGTGAAAGTTTCTTCCATTAAAAATACAAAATATGCTTTCCACAAAAGTTTTTCCCTACACACCTTTTAATTATTGAGATTTAAATACACCACCACAGTGATTATTTGTCTTTATTTTGGACGCTCATTGCTTAAAGAACTAAATTCTCTTCAGTTTGCATACTCAGTTGCTCAGTAAAAGCAGTGCACACATAAGTGCACACACTTTCACTAATCAATGTCAAATATTTATATTTATCTCCAGAATACTGGAGAGTCAATGGAAATTAGCCTTACGTTAACAACTGTATGTGGTCTGTAAGAAACAACGTTTAGTCAATAGGCTTGCAAACCATTGGTTCTTTATACAAAGAAACTAAACTATTTGAAGATCATTAAAATACTGCTACATTCCTTACATCTGAGAGATTTCCCATTATCAACCAATTGTATTACTTTATGTTTAGGAGAAAAAAGAGGGCAAAGGAATGCGAAAAAAATATACCTATGAAAAATCAACACGAAAATAATGAAAGTGGTTATGCTGCTCTTGAAGTTAAATTATCTAGCATAGATGACACTTACCTTGTTCCAGTTGATAGAGTGAAAGGTTCCATGGACACGAATAAAAATATTTATATGAATCCGGAAGGTAAACAAAACAATACGGACCTTAATAACCCAATATATAGAACTATTGACTATGCTGATGTTGACCAGCAGCAGGAAGCAGGAAGTCAACATATGTATGGTAATACTACATACAGTGGACCTACTCGTGAGCGACTTGAATCAGCATTGTCTACAACCAGTACTCATGGTTTGATAACTGAAGCACAAGAAAACTATGCTCCACTTAACCCCATAAATAACACATACAGTGGATTGAATCCTGAAACACAAGATAGCTATGCTCCACTCAATACTATCCCAAACATCACATACAGTGGACTGACTTCTGTTCAGGAAAATTATGCATCTCTTGACGATATTCCTGATGATAATCCTTATGCGAGCTTAGCACGAAGTCGTGATAATACTATGTTATCCACTACTAGTTCAACATGTGCTTTGATAAATGAAGAAACGTACACCCCATTGAATGAGCCAGAACATAATTCATATGCTACACTCAATTCTATTCAAGAGAACTATGAAGCTGGGAAGAATCAGAATCAAAATGAACCTGTATATAACGTGGTAGAATATGAAATGCCAGATAATGTATATCAAGGTATACAGAATCTATATTTCATTCCAGATGAGCCAAATCTTCCACTACATACAGAGACATCTGTGAATAAACAGAATAGTGAAAATATTTATCATGACGTTGAATCTTATTAGCTTAAATTATCTTATTAAGGCGGATTTATAATTCTAAATGTTTATTGGAAAATCTTTTTTACTAGGGATGTTATTTTACCTCCTGAATCTTAAGAATATCCTGTTTAAGAAACATCTCAAAATGTTCTTTCAAAAAGAACATTTTTTTATAGGTTCAAAATGATCAAATTTTATCAAAAATGAGCTTGTAACGGATAAAAAATTCATTGTGAGACTAGTACTCTTTTCTGGTAATTTTAGATGTTGTTTTAGCCAGGGAGAATAATGTGCAGGAACAATTTATTCAACTTCTTTTTTACCCATTGATAGAATCCTGTTAAACTTTTAACAGATTATGTTGCGTAGTTATAGTTAATTAGTTTATTGCACGCTTTGACGTAACGCACTTCTTCACAGTGTTATTTTAGCGAATTTTAAAACATTTTAACTTTTTTGAATTACAAAACATTCTTCACAGTCCACCAAAATACAACTAAATACAAATTGTCAAGTTAATAGCAATATCCTAGGTTCAGTGATCTCTCAGGTAATGACCAATAATATATAAAAAATACATGTATGACTGTATGAACAAATGAATTTTTAAAATTCTTATAAATAAATAGAAATAGAATTACTTTATTTTTATTGACTGGAATTTACAATCCTATTTTACCTGGAAGAGGGGAGGCAAATCCCCCCTATTGTTTTTGTAAATAGTTTTTTTCCAAACTTCCTAACGTTGAAACTTTGCAAAACAGAATTCTCACCTATTTTATGTGTGCTAGCCAAATTTCAGTTGTGTTAGTAATATTAGCCATAATCTAAAAACACTTCACAAATTCCTTGTATTTCCCACCTAATTTCTGAAAATTCAAATTAAATAAAGAGGAATAAACTTTAAAGTGCTGATTCATATTGACAAGTAGAATCTTATTGACAAATATTTTGGGAGTGATACATCCTTTTACTCCGTTTATTTCCTATTTTTTCTGGTATTTAACCTCAATTTAACTTCGGTTTTTATAGATAGGATGCTAATCCTTGTAACTCTGTCAGAGAGCCATGTTTTACTTCAAGAGAAGAAAATTTCAAAAAAAGCAAAATTATTTGGAATAAACTCTTGCGAATAGATGCTTTCCTAATATTTTGTGGGAACAAACCTCTGTGAATTGAAGAAATAAGAATTTTTTAAAGAGCACAAGAAAATAAAACTTTTGTGCAAGAACTCGTTATCAATAAATTTTGGGATCGACTTATTAACTTTCGCGAATGGCTGATTTTGCCAATTTTGTGTCAACAAGAAATTTGCGAAATTCAAATAAGTTTCTTTGTGTGAGGTTTTTGCCCTCAAAGTACCTCTCCGGATCAATCAACAGAAAGAGCATTTTTATCAGTCTTTTTTATTACTCTATTACTCATCTACAGTAATTATTTGCTCTTATTATCAAGAAGATTTTATGCATCAGTTTTATCATTTCTTTTTTCATGCATGAGGAACGTACATCTCTTTTATACAGACTGCTTTGGTAAAGAAATCTCACCGTACTGACTAATAATAATGAATATATAAAATACTGTCTATATTCTTCTTTGATTAGTTCATTTCCTTATATGGCAAATTTAAATCGTATATTAAATTTAAATCATGAAATAAAACAGCAAACACGTTTTGCTGATGAAAGTTTTTAAGAATGTAAGCTTACAGATGCACAAAATTTGTTAAATGCTTTTTTGTCTGTAAATGAAATGGGTTATAATCTCCTCCATGGTGTTTTTTATAAAACAAATATTCAAAGCGACCTTCCTCCCCTGAAACAATCATTTCGTTTGGCCTCATGTTATAATCGTGTTATAAAGTAGGTGAATGTATGTGACTTCAAGATTAAAGTGAGACACCACAAAACACTTTGGAGGGAAATCAATGTGGTTTATATTGTGTGAAAAAATGAAACTTATTATCCTATAATGAATGGAGTATTAAGAACACTCTACCTGAGTAGGTGGTCTATAGCCCAAGTTACACTCAGGGAAATTTGATAATTTGCAAATATTATTGGAATGTGACAAAATAAAAGCAAATGTGGGCCAATGCTCGAGATAGATTTAATTCATAGACTTTAGCTATATTTTGAACAACTGAAGGTTTTTATCTAGCTTGTGATATTTCTGCTTAAACCATTATAGTAACACCTATGTTTTGTGGAGTCTCATGTTATAGCGTTTTTTAATGTTAGAAGATATAATGTAAATAGAACTTAAGAAATATTTTATATGTAAGCAATATTGTTTTTTGAGAGTGTGAATTAACCCTTATAAGAATTTTATTTATTTAGATCGTCAATGATTTTATATTTGTGTCAATAGATTAAATTACATGATAAGGTTGTTTTAAATTATTGTGTTTAGTCGAGAACTTATTGCATAAACAAGTTCTTGATTATATTTTGTAATGACATCCCATTACCTAAAGATATTACAACATATAAACGGCAATGAAGAGATTTAACCATTGTTTCTTGGTGAGTGTTTTCTTTTCAATTACTTCTAGTTCCTCCATCCACTTGTCCCTTTCACTTTTTGATATTGGGGGATTGCCTCCATTTCACACGAACAATGGCAAGTCTAAACTTTGCTCAATGTTTTGCCAATCTCTCAGAGGTGATTCCAGATGTAATTTCTGTAGTATTACTCTGTAATCAAACTGAATCTCTTACTTTTCCCTTCATTTCATCTACCTGACATCCTCAAAGAAAGAAACTAGAAATAGTTTGGGCTAGCCACCCGGGAATATTAGGAAACCACTGTCGAAAGGTTTGCTGTGCAATGTATAATCCCCTGGTCAAAAGTGCGCCAGGGAATAATAGTTATGTCCATATTATTTTTTGAAATGGCCGACAAGCTCTCCACGTTTTCACTGAAAAAGGTTTTTGAGGATGAACCCTCACTTGAAATGAAATTCATTGCATCCTTTGTATTTATGCATTACCTGTTCTTATTAATATGGATACCGTGACATTGATGTTTACATTAGTCATTAATTTCTTACTTTTTCTTTGTTAGCTGCACGAAAAGTAACAAAGTTTTGGCAAAGGTTTTTTTATGAAAATCAGATCAAGAATATAAATAAAAGTGCACTCATCCAACTGCCAACAGCACAGTAACATATCCCTCGTTTAGGTACATTGTGACTGAAAAATATAGAAACGCTACTGTTGGTTTGGATAGGACGGGGAATGTTGAGTTGAAGTTGTTTATAAGACTGTATAAAGTTATGCTAAGACTCATATCTTGGCTAGAAATGTCATACATACAATCTTGGAAATTAAGTTAGAGACATTTTACAAATTTTGATAAACAATACACACCAAAAGCAAAACAAAAATGCGGAATATGACCACGAGAAGTCCCTAGAGATTTATCGAGTAGACTTAAGACTTAGGATCTTATGAGTTTTTTCTTACTTGACGAATTTTGGAGTAAATTCGAATTTTTGTGCCATTCGTCTTGCTAATCGAAATTTTAGACTTTTTCTCCAAGTTGAAATTTTGACTTTTTGCAAAAATTTCACTTTGTGTACAGTATTTTTGTCCAAGATTGTATGTCTTGTTGCCCTTTTTTTTGTTTGCAAAAAACATACTATAAAGTTTTCTTTGGAGCAAAGCATTATCCCCCACCAACATTTTGCTTTCTGTTTTGATTTTAAAATGCACATTTAAACTTTGTTGCCAGTTCCTTGATATAATACTGAACACTGTGTTTATTTCCGATTTGTTTATTAATTATGCAACATAACAATGAAGAAGTTCTGTAGCAGTCTGGTTTTGCCAGACAACTATAATACACGATTATTTGCTTTGCATTGATTGGGATTTGGTTATTCTGTTTTGTAGATCTGGAAATGTTAGGTCATTTAGTGAGATTAATTTGGGAATGGTCCTCCGATTGCAAGTTTGTTAACTTATCACTGTTCTTAGTTTATTTCACTTCATTTATTTCACTTTATTAGTTCATTATTTTCAGCCCAATAAACAAAGTTTGGATGGGCTGTGTTGCTATCACTTTGCGGCATTGGCGGCCTGCTATTTTTAATACACCATGTTCCCGAAGTGCTAGCATTTTGAAATTTGGTACCAACCAGCATTCTTGGTGATCTTTTAGGAGGGTTCACCAAAGAATTTTAGATTTCGTCTACTTGGTCCTGAGTTTTGGGGCAAAAGGGTCCAAATTGTATTTTTGGTCCAATGGGCTGAAAAGGTGTGATACCATCCTGAAATTTGGTTATGGCATTATAGGCAATATTACGGGACAGGGGAGAAGTGGAGAATTAAAAAAGTTTTTGACATTTTAATTTTCTATGAGACTTTAACCATGAACCTGTTTTGACAGACATTTTGTACGTTGGAGAAGTTTCTTCCTCAATTTTTTATGAAAATAATTTTAAGAATTGATTTTGATTTTTGGAAGCTTCTTTCTTCAATTTTGAAATAAATATTAATGTGTATTCACTTTAGGTCCATAATACATTTAATTACTATCACGAGTATAAATTTTTATAACATTATTATTTACTCATTATGCCTATATTATACTACTGTATATACATGTACGTATGCATTTATATACAT
>JAULBZ010004037.1:0-15384 GCA_032360805.1 Neoturris breviconis
TAACGTTAGAACAACGTTCTGTGAACGTTATTCTAACGTTATTTTGCTGACTTTGAACAGGTTTTTGCCGGCTGGGATTTACCTAGTGTAACCTTTAGAAAAACCAACGCTACGTCTACTGAACGTCAAAAAGATGTTGTTCTGACGCCATGACGTCAAAACGACGTCTTCTAGACCTTCAATAGACGGTGTGTGCTGAAAGGGAGGGTTCATTCAATGTAATTAGATCTAATGACGTTAATATATTCGGTCAATTAGAGTCGAAAATTTGAAATTGATGAGACGTCATTTTCCCACCGGTACGTAGTCATTAAGCTGAAGCTGTAATTTAGATAGGTATCGAATTAGAGAGGTTTTGTAACAGAGTTTCAACAATAGGGACTGCAATATTTTTTTCGAATTATAAGAGATTTTGAATTAGAAAGGTACAGATTTTCAGAAGTTCCATTGTAGTAATCGGCACAGTGGTGCAAATTTCTATAGTTACTAAATAAACACGATAACAATGCAACGGTGCTCTACTATCGCCATCCCCAGGGCTTGTGCAGCAAGTGGTTAGGGTCTAGTAGATTAGTTATTTTATTCTAACGTTATATTAACGTGTATTTTAGCTTTTTAGGGAGTAGACTGTTTTGGTCTATTGTTGATGTCCTAAAAGTTAATAAGCGGGAAGGGGGTTGGAAAGAGGGCGGGGGAAGGGTCTAAGGGTCTGTTTTTTTGATACCGCAGAGTAATACATCTGCAAAGACTTTGATAGACTGGATAATTGAGTCAAAGAATATGTCAACATAAAAAACTTGTTCAAAGTTTTCAGTAAAGACGCTAGTGTTTTTACTACGGACTGTGAACAAGTTTTTTTTCACTAAAAACATTATTTTACCATCAAGATTATCAATTTATAAGGTCCTCTCGGAATAGAAACTCGTCATCATTGCTTCATGTTCCATCAAGCATTCAACTAGAGACAAGGAGCGCTGGTGACGAATTTTCTCGGAATGTAATTTCAATCGCATCATGTTTATTTAACGGAACGGCAATATTATTTAAGCATTTTTAATCTGCTGCTCGCAATTTTTAATATCTATTTAACTGAATTAGGATTATGAGGTTTTAGTCATTAGTCTTAGATGAAAACAAACAAAGAGTCACACGTCAACTCATAGAAATGTGAAAGGTGTCTTGTTACTTCGAACTATGCGAGATATGTCAAAATTGTAGTTTGTTATTATTTTTGCAAGATATTTGTTATGTTTGTTCTCCATATTTTTATTTAGCGCGAATTATAATCTTTTTCATCTTTTCTTTGTTCTATACAAATCTTATTTTGACGGCACGCGACGTCTACTTAACGTCGAAGCGACGGAATTTAACGTCAATGCGTCTATTTCATTCTAATCTGACACGCCGTGTTTAGTAATTGCTCCAATATCTCTTTGTGGTTGTATAAAAATCAATATATTTAAGATATCCTAGTTAAGTTCCGAATTCCCGATTTTCACCGATTTTATCGTATTGTTGTGGTAGCTCTCTGTCATGACTCCAGTCTAAAGATGACACCCGCATCATGCAATGGTTAAATTTCATAATATCAACTTTAAAATAATTCTATCAAGTCTCACCAGGAAGTATCCTTAAAACTATTATAACCTCACAACGATGAACTCTTTACTGGTAGTCATGACCTCCTGGATTTCCAAATTCTCTCACATCAATTACGTTGGTGAAAATTAGAGGATCTACCCAGTGAGCAAAAACTTGTTCAAAGTCAGCAGTAAAGACGCTAGAATAACGTCGCTCGACGTTGTTCTAGCGTCTTTACTGCTGACTTTGAATAATTTTTTGCCCACTGGGTAAGGACCGAAGAAACCAATTCATTGCAAGATCGTTGATTTGGTACTCTCCTCCGTAATTTTGAGATGTTATTTTTCAAATGTAATACTTTGTTTACGAAAGTGAGGTGAGACATTAATAATAATGATTTCTATGATATTTTTGTTCTTGTACAATATTCGTTGATTAAAATATAGGAGATTACGAAAAGTTAACTCCGTGATTAAAAAGAGGATCTTTCGATTTAAATACGACAATCTAATCAAAATGTCGTTAAATTTCTTTTCTATATGTTTCACCATAATCTGAAAAAATATAAGCTTATTAAAAAGAGTGAGTATTTATCACACCGTACCTACTGATATGTAAGTTTTCCCACTCGGATAACTATTGTTCTACCATTTTTCTTTTGTTTAAAGGCTTTTTTAGAAATTTGAATTGAATCGATCACGCCGCATACCGGACATATTTGTAAATATTCAAAACACGTTGTTGCTTAGCTATGCTCCCACATAGAACGAACCTGTGAGTTATTAGGTTAACCCTTCGTTAGTTTGGTGGGGTACCCCCGGAAATTTGGCTAATTCAGGAAAGGTGTTAGAAGATTCAGGGGACAAAAAGTCACGAAATTTTGATGCAGATTTTTAAGATATATAAGAAAATAACCTCCTGAACGATAATTTTGGTTATGTTACTTTCACAACAAAATTTAAAAATGCAGGGAGTCCACACCATACTAATGAAGGGTTAAGTAAGAAACGGGAAGTTGCTATGTCCCTATAGCTTTGTCACAACAACGAATAGCTCTCCTTTCTCCCAAAAAAAACCCACCGCCAAAAATACGTTGAAGAATAGCTTTTCCTTGTTTCCATGGCCACAACAGTGAAGTGCAAATCTACCCGCCACCACACGTTGTAGACGCATAATCGACCATCTCAATATTTCGTTTTGAAAGCAACTTGATACTAAGTTTCCAGTAGGCAAAAACGTGTCCAAAGTTAAAAACGTGTCCAAAGTCCGCATTAAGACGCTAGAACAACGTCGTTTGATGTTGTTCTAGCGTCTTTACTGCAGACTTTGAACAAAAATTAAAACTACACAGTGAATTTGCAATAGATTCTTCGGTACGGAAAAAAACAATCCATTGCAAGACCTGACTCTGATTTCAATACTGAGACGGTCTCCCAATTGGCCTAATATTCCAAGTAAAATCAATTGTGCATTGTCAACGAGCTTTCAGTTGATTGGCTACTTCTATACAATGAAATCAACCAATCGCAATATAAATGTATTATCTCCTAGCATTGGAAACTTCTCTAAAGGCGAACTTTTATTTAAGAATTCAAGCCTATCTACAACCCTTACATAAATTATGTAGTAGACTTAAGACTGCGGGCTTAGGGTCTTAGATCTTTTTGCAAACTCGACAAATTATGTTGTTTCTACCAGCTTAATACCTGGACTTTTGCAACAACTTCGAATTTAGACGCAGTTTGTCTTGCTATTTAAAATATAAGGCTTTTCGTCTGAGTTGAAATTCCCAAATTTTGCACCAATTTCACTTTGCCTCAAGTATTTATGTTGGAGCTTTTAGACTGGGCTTTCTGGGGTTTCTTTCATATCTCAAGAACCAAATATATTGCAACCAAATTTGATAGAGTTATAGAACATTGTTATGTGACTTTTTTTGCACAAAAATATTTTTGCATCTTTAGCATTTTTTGATGACGTCATCATTTCCTTAATGACCATTGGGATTTTAGGAAGATTAATAAATTTTACATTTTCTAAATTTGCCTTTACCAAAGCAAGATAATGAATTTAATTTGGATTATGAGCATTATTAGATAATTAGTCAATCTGTACTTAAATTTGTCCATTTATCGCTTCCAGGAAAGTCATGAGGCGCCATAATCGTAAAAACTATTTGAAAAATTTCAAGAAATTACCAATAGAATGCGAAGTTATGTTGAAAGTTTCATGAAAATTTCAGGAGATTTGTCAAATAGATAAATACTAAAAGTCACCAAGTTTCAATGAATATAGAAAACAAGTTATTGAATATGAAATATAACAACAGGGTTGGGTCAAATAGGGTTAAGCGAAAAAAGTATACAGAGAAAGGAATTTGCAAAGTTGACATGAAATCAATTTTTAAGTGAAAGAAGTGTAATCAATCAGAATACAGTAAAGTTAAATTCATTGCGAATTACTTTAGAACAAATTCTTAAGTGGAAATCCACGTTCAGTATGTGATGTATCAAAGCTAGTGAGTGGTCATACTTTCGAAAGTAAAAAAGTAGCTACTCAAATGTCGAAGTGATTTTAGCACGAAATATTTAAAACCAGTGATGAGAGGTCCACACCCAGTGAGCAAAAACTTGTTCAAAGTCAGCAATAAAGACACTAGAACAACGTCGGACGAAGGTGTCCCAGCGTTTTTACTGCGGACTTTGAACAATTTTTTGCCCACTGAATGTCTGCATTTGGCCTCATTAGGATATCACACTGGCTAATAAAGTTAAAATAGTAATCATGTAAGTTTTTATTCTATACCAAGAAGATTTCTGCATTAAACTTATAGCTATATAAATGATCTCCATAAAATTGTACTTAGAAGCAATATTGAAGCAGATTAAATATACTAATGACAAGTAATTAAGCAAACATTCTAACCGTTAATTAGCTATAACCACCAGTTTTTAATTATACTCCTTTATTTTATGGTTAAGCGGATCATACTAAACTGACCAATTTCATCATAACGCAAAACATCAATTAAACATCAGCTGGCATACAACGTTGTAACAATGTCAAAACGACGTCGCAACGTCGTTTTGACGTTGTTACGAGGTTATGTACCGGTAGGAATTACTGTGTGACGTTAACATTCCTGTTCTATATCAACAGCTGATGTATAATTAGCTTCAAATAAGCATCATTTTAACGTCAGATAAAGGTAATTTTGAGGTCAAATAAACGTCATTTTAACATCATTTTAACGTCAAATAAACGCCATTTTAAATTGTTAATTTATTAATTTAAATTTGAAACAAACCCAACTGACACGCAACGTCCGGAAAACGTCGAAATAACGTCAATACGAAGCTGTAACGTCGTTTTGACGTTGTTTTAGCAATGCTTTCACATTGTGTGCATGCAAGGAGGGAATTGTGGGTGGAAAACTGTAGATAATCACTTAGAATGATTACAATACGATAAACGGAAATGCAAGTGACTATATTCTAGCACAATGAGTACGATATTGTCAATGAAAATGCAAGTTACTATCACCTATACTGAGTTAGTTAGATACTGCGAATGAAAATGCAAATCACCTAGTAAAGTGAAATTGCAACAAATAACCGTTTTTAAAACATATTCAGTCTGGAACTGTAAAGCCATATTTAACAATACACAATTCGTATATGGACCTTATCCCTTATGGCAGTCTTTTTCTCGCTGGAGTTGTAAATAATAATAATAATAATAATAATAATAATAATAATAAATGTTACGAAAGAGTTAAGGTTGGATTCCATAAGGCGGAGAATTCCGCGCGAAATCCAAAATAAGGCATTCCATTTGTAGAAATTGACAGCATACATCGCGTGATGTCAATTTCTACAAATAGAATGTCTTCTTTTGGCTTTCGCGCGGAATTTTCCGCCTAATAGAAATTCCCCTTTGTAAAGAATAACAATTTTTATTTTTGCTTGGGAAAAGGCAGCAAAATGTTTGGTTTTCAGTTCTAAAATCAATATAGAAAAACAGTATGCTTTTTACTGTTAAGTATACGTTCATTTGATTCTTTCAGACACACCCCAGTGGATAAAAACTTGTTCAAAGTCCATTGTAAAGATTTTCAACGTTGTTTTAACGTCGTTCCTGCAGACTATGAACAATTTTTTTTCTTTATCCAATTCTAAGTTAAATAATATTAATATTTACAAACTCGTTCCCAGCGCTTTTTGTCTCTTTGAATTTTTTCTCGATGTACACCCGAGATAATAATCAAATATATGAGAAGCGCTGGGAACGAGTTTGTAAATATTTGAGGCTAGAATATGACGTTTTAATATAAGCTCACTCATAATATAAGTACATAAGGAAATAGAAGATTAAATGTATTTAGAAAATGTACATTTTTCTTCAGATACAGGTCAATCCAGGTTCAATCCACATGTCTGAATTTTTATATCGCCTTTACATTTATATTTTTAGAAATGAACAGCAAATTCTTTACAGGACAGGCTCATTAAATAAGCCAATCAACATTATGACCAAATGAGTAAAAAGGTTGATTTGATTTGATTGTTATTTATCCAATAAAAGGGAATAAACCTTTAAAGACCGGGAGGGGGTAAAAATGCCCCAACCACCACCATATTTATCTCAAAATCAAGGTACTAATGTTGAAAGCATAAAACTCCTAGCGAATATTCTCTGACACAAGTGCTTTCCATTTCTACAATCATTTGACTTTTTTCTGCCGTAACCAAAAGTCTCGAAATTTTTAAAAATTTGCAATTTTCTGCAAATAATGGTACCTACATTTCAGCTTTCATAACTTTTGATTGGAAAAAGATTTTTTAATTCTGTTTTCCGATTCTGAAAGACAGTACCCAAATAATTCTTTATGAAAAAGGCGTCAGCTGCATGCAGAAATTTGTATTTGCCCTGGTATTGTCAATTCCATTTGAAAATAAGACCTTATTTAAACGAGTTTGCAATATATTGTTTTTATCAGTCTGAAGATTGTTTGGTTTTTTCAATATTAAGAATCCAATCCGTTTCGAAATCGTTGACTAATTACTCTTGTGAATCCATTGTTTTATTCAATAAAAATATATGATTCCGGTCATAAGCACGGATTATATTTCTGTCATATCATTATGTCATTTCTAATTGTAACTGAATAGGTTTCAAAAATTCTAATTGGCATAGTTAAGTATGATTGATAGCTTTGTATGATTGACATATGATAAATTTCGATATTCTTTCCACATTATCAATATTGCGCACTAAATGATTTGCATTTGATTGGTTTCTTTGGTACGAAGAAACCAATCAATTACAAGATCGTTTATGGTGAAACTCATTTATGGGTCCATGTAAAAGCTGCCTTAGTAACTAGCTACTAGCTCAAAAAAAAAAATTGTCCATTTTTAGAATCATCCCAAAAATAAAGTTTACAGAGAAAAGTACAGAGAAAACTGTCTTGTAATGGGTTAGTGTCTTCGTATCGAAGGTGTCAATCCATTACAAGCTCGCTGTCATTCCCCTTTTATTTCTGCTCAGTTTCCTTTTTGATGGATATGGTCAAACCCATTGTTTTTAATTCTGTTAAAATATTGTTTTTGATACTAAATTTTGCAATGGCCCCTAATTCAAATAAAAATTTCAAAAATCCGTCACTTTATAAATATAATGATCAGTTATAACATTTTGCAGATGCATTACATTTTATGTCTCTTACGTGTCGATATTTCAATATTTCAAGCCAAACATAGCACGTCTGTATTAGTTAATCATAATAATGCTTGTGTAAAATCTAACAATAATGAATAGTTTATAGGATTTGACACAAAATTATACTATGTTTAGTACAACTCCTTCATTGATGACTGCTGTACATATCTAATTAACAGTTTCCGGTATATCCTATAATTACCGCATTCGTTCACTTTGACATATTTTAACTATTTTTATAGATTCTAGCTCTTGGTAATGCTCTAAATAAAGGTAAGTGACTCCTTTTAAATTCACCAGGTGTTTCACTGTCCGCCTGCAAAGTCTTATCATCGGCGATACGACGTTGAAAACGACGTCTTTTTGAGTTGATAGTCGCGTGTTCATAGAGTATTTGTTAAAAACAAGACTATACACTAGTGGCAAGTCAATTTGCTATTTCAATATGAAGCAGTTTCAGATTTCAAATGGTACAGGACTGATACATTCCAAAAGGGACCCTCACAAAATTTCGCGATAAAAAAAAAATTGTTTCGAAAGATTTAATGAAACTCAATTTGATCGAACTCATCAGAAATTAACCTGCCCAGAAGGGTGGTTCGTCAATGGGCTTAAAACCAATCAATCCCCAGATCGTTGACTCAGTACTCTTCTTTGTAGATTTTATTATGAGAGGCTTCACCAACTAACATCGTTAGAACTATAGTCATTGAAGGAATCACCAATTGATAAAAAACAAAATCATCAAGATATATGCAGTAATGACATTATCTACTAAGAATAATATCCCGTTGCGCATATCTTGATCAGACGATGTTGACATGTAAAAACATGTAATTAAGTTTTTCATATTGTTTAACAGAAGTCTGACCAAGATTTGACTCAGTCAGGATTTGAGTTAAAATAAGGGAACAAATCAACATTTCGCTCTAAAACCTACTTATTTGGTAGGGTTATACTACTAAAATTGACAGAATTTGACAAACAGGAATCTGTACAGAAGTGTGTTAGGTCAACGAACTTGCAATGAACCAATATATAGCAAGATTAAGATCGTTGACGTAGTACTCTTCTTTGTATATTTTAATTTTTGAAACTGTCCCGGAATAAATTATCAAGAATTACCCTATGTCAACGACCTTGCAATCGGATTGGCTTCATCGGTATGATCTTACCAATCAATCTTCAATATGAAGAAATAATTCATTGCAACATCATTGACTCAGAAGTCTTATCAGTAAGATTTCATTTTTGAAAAGTTTATGAAACAAACATCTGTTCAAAGTCAGCAAAATTACGTTAGAACAACGTTCTTTTTTGCCGGCTTGGATGAAAACATTTATCGGCATCTTAAACTAACAGATTCTATTTATTATCTCAGCTTAAACTTTGAAGACTTTACTATCAAAAGAAAAGAAAATTGATCATCGAAAAACAAACACACACACAAAATAAATTAAGACAGCGCAAATAAAAAATACGACAAAATAACATAGGCACTTCATAGCATTCATTTCAATGGCAGTTAACAGTAATGATGTCAATTTCAAAATTTTATTGACAGTATATTTCCGACCCACCTATAAACTATGAAGTCAACGATTATGTAATTGGTTGCTTTCTTTGTCATCCATGACGTTGTAAATCATTGTATTTCAAAAACTGATTCCCAGTTTAGTAATCACCGCGTTAAAGCGTTAAAGATTGCTCAATATGGACGGGTATTGCTCTGTTTGATTTCAATTAGACGGAAAATTTCGCGCAAAAGCCAAAAGAAGACGTCCCATTATTCTGCAAATGGAATTTCTTATTTTGGCTATCGCGCGGAATTTTCCCGCCTAATGTAATTCAACATATATGTATTACTATACACTTCATTGCCCGATAATGAGAGAGGTATCTCTGGATACGTAGCCCCTTATGATATATATAATCTCTACGTGGTTTCGGTGTTGTTTCAACGTTGACCCGTTGAGAGTATTGACTTTATGTAAGAACTCGCTTAGTTTTTATTAAGCAAAAATAATTTTCTTCGCTAATATACATATACAACATGAGGGAATGGTTTTGTTGGGCTATATGAATAAGTGAGTGATTTGTGACTTTTTGCCCCCTGAATCTTCTAATACCTTCCTCATGAATTAAAAAATTTCCGGGGGTATTCCACCATACTAACAAAGGGTTAAAGAAAAAGCCTTATCATCAGAAATATGTGATTGATGTAATTGCATTATCTGAAGATTTGATCATCGATAACTTTTAAGCAATCAAATACCGACATGCCGGAAAAAAATCGCATTTCCTGAATGAATTATAATATCCTGGTATTACCCAGCCGGCAAAATCCTGTTCAAAGTCAGCAAAATAACGATAGAACAACGTTCACAGAACGTTGTTCTAACATTATTTTTCTGACTTTGAACAGGTTTTTGCCTGCTGGGTACATGCTTCAATCAATTTGTTTTTATCAGATACCACTCACTTGTTTGTGTATGTTTCCTGTGTAAGTCATTTCTCAGAATACATCAAGATCAAATGACCAAGTCATGATGTCACTTAAAATTATGAAATCCCAGAGAGCAAAAATTTGTTCTAAGACAGCAGACTGTGGACTTTGAATAGGTTCTTGCCAACTAAAATGAAGTCAATATTCAGCTGTGGGAAATCCCAAATTTAATTACTTCATAGATTAGACCTCTGCACAAATCATTACTTTGTAACATGTTTTACTTTGAGCAACCAACGCCTCGTTTTCATTTGTGAATAGGTATATTGTCCATATATGGGAATTAACACATTTGGTAGTGTTTGGTGATGTTATTGCTGTCTCTTTGTCTCTTTGTCCCCCTTGTGAATGCCGTCCCTTTGTCCCCTTGTTCTCATAAAAAAGCGACAATTTTGATGTACTGTATTATAAGGTTGGTACTTTTAGTAGTTACTTAGTATAAGTATTTAGAGCTCCATTTAGATCAATGGAACATGGTATTGCGTATAAGGCATCTATAGTGTTTTTTAGTACTAGAAAGAGTTTTAGATAGTGATAATATTACCCATATAGGTTTTAAAAAGCTGCGAATTTAAATAACTTGGTTTGCCACTGTTCTATAAGTTATCCCAGTGAACAAAAACTTGTTCAAAGTCAGCAGTAAAGACGCTGAAACAACATTAGAAAAAGATACTGTTCCGTCTTTACGGCGGACTTTGAACAAGTATTTACCAACTGGGATATACTTGCGTCATTTAGTTGTTTCGTCATAGTATTTATTTTGGAAACCATGCTGAGAGCTATTTGTTCAAATGATCCATACACAGTATTTGCATATCATTTCTGCCAATATATTGAAATTTCTCTATTTAATTTTCTCTATATCCTTACAAAGTTTTTGGCTTCTCTTTAAAAGAGGAAATGCTTGTTCAAATAAAATGAAACGTGACTAGCCAAGGTTTTAACAACATCTGCTAATTTTCTTAGTTGACTTTATAGATAAATGCATGCATTCAGCGCTTTAATTATACGTGCACGTGTATGTTTACATCCGTGCGTTTGTTCATCCGTACCCGTGCTTATCCATAATGGTCACATGTTTCTCTTCTATAAATATATTTAGATATATGCGTGTGACTATAATTAGGCTGTTTCAAAACTGTTTTCTAACACACCCCTTACAGGATCATAACAGGCAATAAAAAAGTCCATGTTTAAATCATGTGGTTTTCATACTCAATACATCCAATTTAGCAAAGAAAAATGTGAAATTGAGTTCTACTTAATAATAAAACGATCACATCTTAAAGGGATAAGATCGTATTTGCGGCTAACATTTATAACTACTAAAAATGAGAAGATGTCTATAACTATGGGAAAAAGAAATCGTTCATTTTTTAAACGCAGCGATTCATGGCAACTAGAAAACATTATTGCAACTTTTGCGGGCCATAATTAGTAAACTAACTGAATTTAATTAGCTATTCAACAATGTTAATAGGCCATACTACCAACGCCAGCAAAATATAAAATCGCATCATAAATTTCTGTACTTTTTAGTTATTTATTTATTTATTTTATTGTACAGGGACAAAATATAATCGATTGCAAATTTAATGAAGATTTCTTTCGAAAATCAAAGCTATGCTCTATTGAATGACAGGTCCTATCAGAATGTACATCGTTCCAGAACTTGTTCAAAGTCCGCAAAAAAGACTCGACAACGTAGTTCTAATGTCTTTACTACTGACTTTGAACAGGTTTTTGTTCTTTCGGGATGCGACGGTTAATATTTATCGAGAAACGTATCGATTCAACGATCTTATGATTGACTAGTTTTCTCCGTCGTAGTATATGAACATCCCCAGTGAGCAAAAACTTGTTCAAAGTCCGCAGTTAATACGCTTTAAACAAGTTTTTTGCCCGCAGGGTCGTAACATTTTCGTGGAATATTAGAAGTAGTCATGAGCGACCGACCGTAAAAGTTAAAAATATCAGCGAAGTTACTCTCTTGAGTGCCGAAGTATCGGAGGTAGAATAAACGAGAGGCATTTAAATTTTTGGGGAAATCAATTAACGATAGAGGTATTCTTGGAATTATTAATGAGTTCTAACGGCATTAGTACTAATAATGATCAGAAATTGACATTCACTAATTAATGGTTCTTTTAAGTTGTAAATTCCCACTTTGCATGAAAAATTAAAGTTAGAGTATTTTAATTAATGAAAATTCGGGGGTAGGCCCAGTAGGTAAGAGCGGGAAGATGATAGGTTGATTTTTTCCTAAACTTTAATTGGAAGGTTTACCTTTTACCGTTTCTTTTTGTGACGAACATAAGCATTTGCAAAACTTGCGTTGAAACAATTATTTAAGTATAAATATTACGTACCTTTATCAAAGTAACTTCTAACAACATTTCCACTATACATTAAATTGTTATCAAGATCTTTCTGTTTTGACATCTTTTTATACAGCTTTTCCATATATTCTGGAATATTTTCTTTCTTTATTCGCTCATCTGTTAACTCATTATCTTCAGTATTTTCTTTTTTGGGATATGGTTGACTAATATTTTCAGTATTTATAAGTTCATTTGAGCGAACAGGTATTGATAATACCTTGGTAATATTGCATATACAGAGTAAATAAATAATAAACATGGTCATCGTCAGCTATAAAATAAGTTTTCCCAAAAAGTTTCAATTTCGTATTGTTTATGATAACTGAGTTTTATCCGTATTATAACTCCTTGCATACAGATATAATAACAAAACATAAACGTTTCTTCTTAATGTAGCTAGTATATAATCGCTACTCTTTTTTCTCTATGGTTACAATCTTCTAATGGAAATCAATATTTTTAAAACTTTAAGATAGATGAGCTTGATAGTTCAGGCTGAATGCGACTGAATGTGAAGTCACGTTATCGAATCTTGTCTAGGGCTTTTATTTCACTCGTAATTAATGTAATTAAGTCATAAAATACTTTACATTGAAACTTACAGGATATTACTTTATTGTTGCACGTTTAAATTATTTCATTGTTTCACATTGTTTTCATTTTTATTGTTCCATTACTTAAGTTTTTATTGTCTTATTTATTATTGTTTTTATTGTTTAATTGTTTAATTGTTTGTTATTAGCTTTGTTGATTTATACACTATAAAAAATACTGAAACAAATTACGACAATATTTATCGCTTTTGTGTTTTTTTTAAAAAGGAATTAAGAAAGAAACGACATATTTTACTACATACTTCGTATTGGTAATGATCAGATTATTAACGGTTTGTTTTCGCATTATTAGCTGATTAACTGTTGAAAAATATATAATTTAAGCTAAACCATCATAAAAATTGCAACATCACAATTTTTAAAGCGTGATTCTTTTCATCGTTTTTTTTGGCCTTAGGCATAAGTTATTTTTAGTACTTTTGGCGTTACAGTATTTTTTAAAGAGAAAGTTATACAAGGTAACTATAAAACTTTCATTTACGTCAATGTTGTACTGACTGAATAAACAAGTATATAGATATGTGTCTCGATTGCCAGGTATTCTAACAAAAGAACAGGAACTAAATTTAGAACATTATTTTTTTAATTTTTGACATCCGTTATTGTATCGTCATATAATGACATCATAATGACGTCAATATTTGAAGCTTATCATATGTTATGAATCTTATCAGCAAGTACTTTTCGGTTTCCGTACAAATGATTCATCTATCTCACCTAATTATTATGTAACCGATTAAACGCACAAGTAAGCTCAAACATAGTTGACGTTTAACTTGGTGTACTCTGATTGAAACAATGTAAAATACCACTCAGTACGGACAGGTATAGCACCGTATCCGGACTGTGTATTGACATATATGGTGATACAAACGGAGCTATTCAGGTCCATATCGGAGTATTTTATAATGTGTGAAGTTACGCCTAAACAGTATCGATAAAACGTTTGTTTGGGATTCGATCATCAAAATAACGTCTATTCGAGAATGTATAGATATAAAAATTAACTTTCACAAGATAATCAATTCGCGGCGAAAGTCCAAAGAAAACATTCCGTTGGTAGAAATCAACGTTACACATAGTGTGACGTCAATTTCTACAAATGGAATGTGTTTTTTTTGGCTTTCGTCGTGAATCTTCTGCTCCGTTGAAATCTACCTAACAGCACGTAAAAGACTGACCGAATACGGTTTGTGGTATCGGTATTTGGCTGTCATGTAGTACTTCTTTAACCAATGCCGTCCAGGCACACTACGTCGGGACTGGTTTATAAGGTTTATCTCAGAGGTTTATCTCAGAGGTTTACTTTAAGAGCTTAAGATCTTAGGACTTTTTAGAAACTCGACAAATTTTGTTGCTTCTAGCAGCCTAGTACCCAGGCTCTTTGCACAAAGCGAATTTCCGTGCAGTTCGTCTTGCTAATCGAAATTTAAGTATTTTTGCCTAATTTGAAATTCGGAATTTTTGCACAAATTTCCCCTTGTCCACAGTATATTTGGCCAGGATTGTAAATAGAGTGGATAATAAAATATTGTCTATAATTATTGAGGTTTGGGCCAAATAGCACAAGGTTGGCTTGATAGCAAAAATTTGCAAAAAAAGATAGATCAAATTAAAAAATACTGGCCCAGTGAGTAAAAACTTGTTCAAAGTCAGCAGTAAAGGTGCTAGAATAATGTTGAAAATGTTGTTTAGTGACTTTGCTGCGGACTTTGAACAATTTTTGCCCATCGGGTGGTTACATTTTTAATATACCTGCATATAAGTGAGAGAATTTAAGGAATATTTCAAAGTTAATCCCATACAAATATATTACTAAGGACTTTATAAAAATTAAATTAATATTACACTCTTGTGGTTTCTTGGGAAGAACGGAAATTGTCAAATAGACCACACAAAAATAGTACATTTCTTGTACTTTTTTTTATTGTATATTAAAGTTTCTTGTGTAAGAAAACAAATATTTACGGAAAAATTTAAAATTAAATACCACACTTTTGTTTACTTTATGCACTAACAAATTTTGATGTAACAAATGGTCCCAGACATGACAAAACGTGCTGTTAGAAATAAAGATGTCACTAAAATGAGTGTAATTATGTATGATTTACATACGAGTGTAGTTCCCCAGCTCTTTTAACCCTATTCAGGATGTGTTTTTTAGGGCTCTGAATTGATGAGGGGAGCACAAAGCCCCACCCCTTACAGGAATTTTGATGGGGACATGTTAAAGTGTTAAAACTTTCCAGAACGTTTGTTCAACACATAAGCAACACTTTGGTTTTATTATTTTTTTGATAACGTCATTATTTACGATGATTTCATGAGACCCAAACGGGTGGTGCAAAAAAAATAATTTAGGTATAATATTTTTGGTATCCAAAATTTGTCAAAATGTTTTTCAAGCAAAATAAGAGGAAAAATTTGGAAAGTTTTTTATACCACATTTCAAAAAGTTTTTTTACGCCACTTGTTTTTCCTTGATGAGGTCATCATAAGTAATGACGTCGGTACAAGTGTAATGAGTTTTCGTGGTTAAACAAAAGGAATTAACGCCTTTCCTTATTGATTTTCTTTTTGT
>JAULBZ010004038.1:0-15382 GCA_032360805.1 Neoturris breviconis
AATAAACAATTGGAACACCTTTTTCAAGGTAAAATTATGTCAAGTCACTGTGGAGGAGAGTAGTGAAATTTCATATCCAGGATAAACACCAAAATCCATTTTATTTCAAAAAAGCATGTATAATTCAAAGTATAATTGCAGCAGTTCTATTTTGTATTTTTTAAAAGTTCTGTCTTCGGCCAATATTTTAACATAATCTTCCGGTTTTCAAAAAGTTTTGACCGAAACCATTCAAAATTTACCCGAAAATTCGAAAAAAACGCAATTTTTTCCAAATTCAGAAAATCGTGATTCGAGTCTATAGTACAAATTAGAAGTTAATCGCGTTATTAATACTAAAGTTATTAACATTTTCACTTTTGTAGGAAATGACCCCAGAAAAGCTTCTTTTCATTGAATTTTGACATTATAAAATGCGATTAAAAACTTTCTAGGCATTATTTTTCAGTTCTGTTTTCGAATATTGGGAGAAAATCAATGCCTTCTTAACATACCTAACATACAGAAAAACGATAAGATAATCCTGAAAACGATTAACTTCTACTAAGTCAACGATCTTGCAATGGATTGGTTTCTTCGTATCAATCTAACACAGTTCTGTACAGATTCATTTTTGTTGAATTTTGTCAATATTAGTTGATTCAATCCTACCAAATAAGTTGGTTTTGGAGCGAAATTTTGAGATTGTCTCTAAGTATTCACTTTTAAAAAAAACATTTTTCGTCCATACACAGGCCATACTTGATGAAATTCAATTAGAAAAAAAACGTTGATACCAAATTTTGGACAAAAAATGCAATTTGGATTATTTTTGTCTGATACTCGGACTCGAGTAGACGAAACTGAAAAAGAATTTGTGAGTCCTTAATAGCTGGTACCAAGTTTTAAAATGGTAGCACTTAGGAACATGGTCTGATAAAGTCATCACTGCCCCAACAAAGTGATAACAATAGCCCATCCAAACTTTGTTTGGCAGGCTAAGAAAGAAATTTAATACCTTCGTTTGCTTACTATCTTTAGTTATTGTTGGAAAATCATCCACAAGCCTTTGAAATAAAAATGTTGCAAGCTTTGTTTGATTACTTGAAAGTGGATCCCATACATCTTTAATCAACACTAAACAGAAAAGTATTGAAGCACAAATCTGGCAATTATCTTATGGTAATACATGAAAAATTGATGAGAAGTTGTACAGTACTGTCCTGGAGTGTGGAAGTATGGAAATGATCTATGAATTTCATTGTGTTGCTTAATGGAGGTGTCTTCATTGCAGCTACTTTGAAGCTACTTGGTAAGGGATTATCTCAATATTTTGCTTCAAAACCACTTATTTGTAGGGTCGACTAAAAATTCAACAAAAATGAATCTGTATAGAAGAAACCAATCCATTGCAAGATCGTTGACTCAGTACTCTCCTCTGTAGATTTTATTTTTGAGATGGTCCCTAACACCAAGTCCTCATCTATAATATTTTGCCAACTGTATGATAATTATTGAAATAAGAGTGCATAATCACTATGGAGGAGATATTTTTGAGCATAACTTCAGACTTTGTAGCCAGCAGCTATGCTCGAAAATCACCCCCACAGTGATTATTTGGTCTTATTTTGACCATTGAGTAAAATATGTTTATTATCATAATTATATATAAACTGTTCAATGCAGTGTTTGAAATAAAACTAAATAATCGCTGTCGAGGAGTGATTTTTGAGCGCTTCTTCACAGTGATTATACACTGTACATGTACTTTTCGATTTTGATATCAATATACGCTATGCTATGTAAATCTACATGTAATATTGACCCCTCACATGGACCTACTTACAGTTATTTAGAATTGTGTATCAGTGCTAAAAATAAGAACGAATAAACACTATGGAGTGATTTTTGAACATATCATTAGGCTTTTTATCCTGAAGCTATGCTCAAAAATCCCTTCTCCACAGGAATTATTTTTGCTCTTACTGTAAGCACTGGTACACCACCCTTTAATATCATTGCTATGTTACGTAGACACAAATCAATATTTATACCGATGAAAAGTAATTTGATGATCTAATTTTGTCCAAGCCATGAAAAACTTGTTCAAAGTTCGCAGTAAAGACGCTTAGAACAACGTTGAAAACGTTGATTCAAAAACAAAAAATCTCCAAAAAAAACAAACAAGAAACAGAAAATCAAAAAAAAAGAAGAAATTGCTGCAAAAGCCGATAAAAGACATTCCATTGGTAGAAAGTAAAGCCACAGACCTAATGGGATTAATGGATCAATAATGCCAATTAGCTTGATAAAACCAACCGATTATAAACTCACAGTGGGCAGGAATTGTTCAAAGTCTGCAGTAAAGACGTTAGAACAGCATTTCAAACATTCTTCTAGCATCTTTCACTGTCTACTTTGAACAAGTTTTGCTCACTGAGAAGTACTATCTAACGTAATAACAATATTTTTAGAGAGGTTACTTTACAAACCCAAAGATTAAAATACACTCCACTAATTCTAGATTTGAAAAATGTTAATGCCGATTTATATCACGGTAATCCAAGTCTTCTAAATTTAGATCTTCAATACCAAAAATTAAATTAACTTATATCTTCAGTGTTGATAGTCCTTAAATATCATCATTGTATTTGTTTTATTTTGTAGTCTAAAGCTATGATTATCACTCCTCCACAGTTATTATTTGCACTTAGATTGAAAACTGTACTACGGTTTTAGTATTACTTATGGATACCTCAAGGTACTCAATTACTAGATGCAGATATTGTGAAGTAGTATTTACTAGTATACTACGAACATCACAATTAATGCATTCCTTTATAAAGTTGCAAAATTCTGAAACACAAAATGACTGATTTTAAATTAGCTCCACAAAGGGAGGGGGGAATAGGTTTGTTCTTATGTTTTTAGGGGATTGGGACATTAAGAAAAACTGACCTGTTATTTTTGGGATTAATACCTTCTCTATAATATTGGGTAGTAGCTTCAAATCTTCGTCACCTTCGTCTACTTCTCCGCTGTGGTCTCCATATAAGGCCAATGAAAGATACCATTCCATTTCTTCAAAATCTCTGTCACAATCCAACTAAAAGATACCAACAAGAAAATATTTCTCATAATCAATGCTCAAAATAAGAACAAGTAACCACTGCGGAGGAGGGTTTCTTGGGAAGATTTTTTATAACCTGAAGCTACGGTCGAAAATCACTCCTCCACAGTGACTATTTACTCTTATTTTTGAGTACTGGGCAATACTATCAAATTATGAAGAAGCAACTTATAATGATTTCACTGACTTCAAACAACAAGCCTCAAAATAACTGTCATACATCACCTGTGGAGGAGTATTTTTTAGTACAAAAGCTGATAATGGTACTTAAAAACACTCCTCCACAGATGATATCTGCCAGTTACTTTGAGGCTTGAATTAGGGGCATCTATAGATACAGAATTTGTGAATAATATGAGCTGGAAAATGAACTATCAGCCTTGAAACTTTGCAAAAGTTCTATCACATTATCTTATATACTGTACACCCTGTTTATTTTTATTTACAGATATCTACTACAGAGGTTACTCTGAGATAGTAAACTAAGTGAATAATTTATCTCACCTCCAGAGGATTCCAACTAAGTAACTCAAGTTTTATAAAAGGATTAAATAGTTTGGGCAAACAAAGACCTAAATACGCTTCCTTGTATGAATCATTAAAACCATATTTCCATTGTTCAAAACGAGACATGATTTCGTGAATCGAAGTGAAATCATTGACTACATCATCAAATATGTTTTCAGCTTCTTTCATGATTTTGGCTAAAACAGAATTAGGATAGATAGTTATTACCTGCATAAAAAACAAGAGTAGCTACCAAACTAAATTAGAAATGAACACGACAAATTTTTAACAACTTTAGGCAGCTTTTACATGGACCCTTAAAACTTGTTCAAAGTATGCAGTAAAGACACTAGACACAGCGTTGAAAAGGTTGTTCTAGCATCTTTTTTGCATACTTTGAACAAGTTTTTATCCACTATATATTTCTAACAAAGTCTATGAATAATTGATTAGAACTTTAAAAATATCACTCAATTTTTAAATCTGTATTTAATTCCAACCTTAATTGTTTATCAAAAAAGAAGTTTAGAAACAATACAGTAAAAGAACTATGTCTAGACATTATCATATCAAAGCATTATTTATTACGAAATAAACATTTCGAAAGTTAAGTGTGATTGGATTAAAATACAATGCAAATACTTCAAACTAAATGTGATTGGTTTAAATTCTTCTTCTCAGAAACCAAAACAAAAAAATTCATGTGTAAATTTTGCAGAAAAGCAGAGAACTGTTTGTTATAAAAAAAACGAAGAAACTTTTTTCAACAAAGAAAGAGAAAAACGAATGTCGATAAAATTTAAATCTTAACATTTCTAGATGAGAAGATACAAAATATACTGGACCACCTCTTCATTTTTACTTTTGACTTTCGTTGCTTGAGAACAATCAGATAGCATTGATATAATTTTTTTTCAGAACTATATAGCTACAGTGTATAAGTCAAGGGGTGATTTTTTAGCTAAAAATTATATCTTAAAAACTCGACTTATACACGCCGTAATACGGTAAATACTTTTATTCTAAATAATCACATAGAAATGCAGAAAAATGCATTAAGTTAATCAAAACTGTTTGAAAGTCACCAGGTTATGTCAAAAAAACAAACAAATTGGCTGAAAATATTCTGAAAAATCTCTCCTCCACAGTGATGACCGGCTGTTATTTTGAGCCCTGATATAGTAATCTTTTGTTATTTTCTCCCTCAAATAGAAGTTGCTCAATATAACAGTCACATATCACTTGTAGAGGGGTGTTTTCGAGTACAGTATAGCTGCTGAAAACTGTACTCAAATAAAGGTACGGTATTAAAAATAGTCTGTCAAACCAAGCGAAAGTTATATCTACTATATGTATATTATATAGTATATAACATATAGCATATATTATATAGTATACAGCATAGAATATAGTATATAGCATATAATATTTTAGCATTATTGTATAATAACAGAACATAATAGTATAAAATTATATATATATCTATACATAAATATAGTAAGGAAATTATAGTATATAGTTTAGGCTATATATAACACATAATATGTGCTTTTAATATACTACGTTTTTATTGGAAGAAGAAACCATGTACTGTATTTTTATAAAAACACATATTATGCCTAATAAAGGTGGTTTCCATCATCTGTTGTTAAAATAAAAAGTAAAAGAAACACTAGACAATAGTAGAATGTAAAGAATATATTTTCTTCTGAACAAACATATTATGTTCTAATCTTTTTAAAAAAAATACTTCCTTCTAAGTTTCCTATTATATCTGTAATTCACCTTGGGAATAACTATTAATATCTCTTATCATTTTATATCTCCAAACATTGAGGATGAAACTTCCCCAAAATACAAAATGGCTGCCAGAAAGATTCAAGGTCAAAGTCAAAGTCTCATAGAAAAATTGATTTTCAAAAAAATTTTAAGTCCAATAAAAAACACTCCTCCATAAGGTGATGTCCGATTGGTATTCAAGGCTTGCAATATCACCGTACATTTTTCTGCATCAATTCGTAAACTATCACTGGTTTGCATCTCATCATCACTTGACATTCCATCATAATGTGCAGTTGCAGCAGTTCTTCGAATATCTTTCCTTCTCGATCTTCGACCTTCACGTTCGGCAATGCGTCGATTCTTCACATTTTTAATGCGATCTGATTCTACAAAATGTTATGATACAATACACTTCTTATAATTATTGAAAGATGAATGAGCAAGGCTGAATGAAATACACAGAATACACATACTCTTTCTAAAAGTTTTCAAAGTGTCTGTAGAAAAATTAAAACAAATATTATTTTTGGCTTAGCAGTCCAATTCCAACTAACTATGGGCTACCTAGCAGCACAAAATTTAAAATCTATACATGCCATCTGGGTCATAACATATAAAATACATTGGGAAGGCAGGAAAACCTGTGAAAAACATTTTAGAGTGAAACGATTATTGAGGATAATTTTAATATCCTTAGGATTAACGTCTTGTATATTCATCAGCGGTTGAAATATGAGTAAATAATCACTATGGAGGAGTGATTTTTGTGCACAGCTTCAGATTGGGTAGCCTAAAGGTATGCTTAAATATCACTCCTCCATAGTGATTATTTAATATTTATTTCGACCATAGATGTATGGGTAGACAAAATCTAAAACTAAAGAATTAGAAATCAACCATTATGTCCTTTCCCTCCGATCTCATCTACTTCATCCTTCACATCATTTTGTCGTCGCGTGACAAGTTTTTCAGATTTTCTATGTAATACTTGATGCATGCTCTGTTCTAGTTCGTTGATCTTTTTAACCTAAACATCAAATAAATGATGCAATTGTTTTCTTCATATTACTTCATCATTGTATCAGTAGAACAGGGGTTAAAATAACTATCGGTCATCACTGTGGAGAAGAGATTTTTCAGAATATTTTCAGTCAAATTGGTTGAAAATATTTTGAAAAATCTCTCCTCCACAGTGATGACTGGCAGTTATTTTAACCCCTGGTGGAAGTACGAATATGAATGATGCAACCATAACCTACTTTATGGTTGACTCACCATTAGGCAAAATATTGGTTTGACATCAATTTCTACAAATGGAATGTCTTCGTTTAGGTTTTCCTCAAAAAACACTCCTCCATAGGTGATGTCCGGCAGTTATATTCAGGCTTGATCCATAGAGCGTCACTAAATCATTCAATCCCATTCAAATGCTAAGGCATTTTTAAATATAATAAAAACTTGATATAAGAATATTAAAGACTGACAAATTTATACCAAGCCTTAAAATAACTGTCACAAATCACCTGTTGTCCAGAGTTATTAAGGCTTATACATTTGCTAGTTGTAATAAATAGTTAGAAAAAGTATGTGATGCAATTTCATTACCACAAATAATTCAGCAGTGGTCGAAATAAGAGTAAATAATCACTGTGCAAGGAGTGATTTTTGATAATAGCTTCAGGCCACAAAGCCTGAAGTATGCTAAAAAAATTGTCATGCCCAGTAATTATTTACTCCTATTTTGACCACTATTCAATACTGTACAAGAATATTTAGAAAATACTCTTCTACACAGTGTCTTTCTACATATACAACTATGAAATTAAGATTTTCATAGAGACTTTCCAGAATGCAAGAAATGACTTTTCATAAAGAGCCCTGTATAGATTATCCCTTTTCAGTGGTTGAAGTAAGAGTAAATAACTACTGTGGAGGAGGGATTTTGAGCATAGCTTCAGGCTTTGTAGCTTGAATTTATGCTCAAAATTTATGCTCCACAGCAATTATTTTCTCTCATTTCGACCATTGCCTTTTGCATCCCTAGTTTGAAATAAATACTATAGCACAGCAAGTACATATTCAAGATTTGGCCAAATCTTTGAACCCTTTATATTAAATCAATGAATTTCACTTTAAACAGAATTTATGAAACAATAGTTATAGTGGTAAAAATAAAAGCAAATGATCACTGCGGAGGAGTAATTTTTGAGTATAGCTTCATGCTATAAAGCCAGAAGCTATGCTCAAAACTCCCTCCTTCACGATGATCATTTGCTCTAAATTTCGACCACTGTAGTTATATAACCTTTTCATTTAAGCATTCAGTTAGATCCTTAACAAAGCCACGTATATCTTGATAAAATGAAAATCGATCAGAAACATCACCAGCTTTTCTGTCAAGTGATATGATATTCTCCTTTGATGATTCTAAATCAAACTTTGTCTTATCTCTTTGTTGCTCGTGTAAACGGATTAATTGTTTCTTTGTATCTAATTGTTCACTTAACCTTTTTAAAACTATGTCTACATCAAAAATTTGATTGTCAGTAGTTGGTATAGAATACATCGGATTATACAGTTGTGGAGCATAACCTGTTGGTAATGTAGGAATGTATGGAAAAGGAGGAGGTGGCGGTAACGCTGAACAATATACATTATGACTAGTTACCATAGTTGTAGATCCATTAGTGTCAGGTAGCCTAGGACCATATGGGTCTAGTTGTTGCATAGGTATTTTGCTACCTTTCTTAATAAGTTCATCTTCCCAACGTTGAAATTCTTCATTGTCATGTCCTTTTTCATCATGATCACTTTCATCGTGGGCTTCTTCCAATGCTTTTGCAACTTGTTTACGTCTTTCTAAAGCAGGATGCGAAACAGTTGAAGAACCTTTCATTTCAATACGCTCATCATCACTACTATCATCCATTTCCTCTCGAACTAATCGAGATTTATCTGAAGGAAATCGTCCCTCATGTTTCTTAGTCGGACCCAATGGAATATAATTTGGTTGTCCACTAAATTGTCGTGCTTTTTCTCTTTTCTTCTTCATAGCAAAAATAGTAGCAGCATCTGGGATATCTCCGGGTGCGCCAAATCGGTTACCTGCACTAAATCTGATAGAAGTATCATCATCATCTTCTTCCTCCTCCTCCTCATCTTCAAATGTCTTAATAACAGGACCTTTACTTACCAATGGGATATTTCTATGCTCTTGTACATTCACAGGATCAGTATTAAATGTTTCTTTGGTTTTCTTACGTTTTTTATCTTTTTTAACATTATCACGCATACTTAAACTAGCTTTTGATCGCTTCAACACAAATTCATCTTCTGTTTGAAGTTCGTCATTGAAACTTAATACAGAACTATTTTTCTTGATTTTAGGTTTTGTTAATGTGGATAATACTGGAGCAGTAGCAACATGTGTAAGAGTTGGTGATTCAGTTGTGTTTTCTCCTTCTTCCTCTTCATCGCTACCACCAGTTGTTGTGAGTTTTTGACGTATATTGCCACGTTTTGATTTCTTACGGAAACCACCAATCATAATGACTTTGGAAAATTTTTAGCCTAGAAAAAGAGTATTATAATTTAGTGTTTGAGCTATAAGAGATTTACCCATCTACTGTAATTTAGTGGTCTTTCTGTAACATAGATTTATCATTGATATCAATCAATTTACTCCAGCAATCAGCAGAGCTCAATGAATGTAACTGAATTAAGCCTGTCTGTTGGAATAAAGAATAACTGTGAACTTTAATGTTTATAAAATCAATTTAAATAGGAAACTAGGTGCAAAAATTTATTTTCATAGTAATTCATTTGCGTTCAACAGTTAAGCATTTCAAACGTTTTGCACAAAACCTCATGCTCAGGATAGTTTCATCAAATTGATAGGTGCCCACTAACCATTATTTTTGCATAGTTCTGTGCACTGAAAGATAGACTTTGTTCAGGCACCTACTTACAAATTTATTTATTTTTCGCCGAGAAGCGAATCGCGTTTTTCACCAGAGTGTTCTGACACGTGCTCCAAATAAGAGAAAATAATCACTATGGAGGAGAAATCACTCTTCCGCAGTGATTATTTTCTCTTATTTTTTGTACTAAACTAACATAATTTGAATGAGTGTCCGTTCTTATCACCCAGTGCATTAAAGATGTTAGAACAACGTCAAACGACATTGTTTTAGCGTCTTTACTGTAAACCTTTGAGCAAGCCTTTGGCACTGAGTATTAATTTCCCAGTTGTTCTCCAAATAACTCCTTACAACAAGTTTGAAAAATTCGACTAGTTAGAATGACCTACCTAGTACAGTGGTTAAAATAACTGCCAGTCATCACAGTGGAGGAGAGATTATTCAGAATAATGTTCAGTCAATTTGGCTGAAAATATTCTGAAAAATCTCTCATCCACAGTGATGATTTGCAGTTATTTTGCCTTAGTGTGGTAGTATTTTTATGATTTATGTTGTTAAAGTATAATTACCAAAGACATTACACAATGAAAGCAAGCCCAGATTTAACTGCCAGACACCACCATGTAGAGGGGTGTTTTTTGAATATAGTTTCCGCTTCAAAACTGGAGATCTCAGTGTTCAACATAAGAGCAAATAATCACTGTGGAGGAGTAACCTTTGAGCATTGCCTCAGGCTAGAAAGCCTAAACCGTGCTCAAAAATCACTCCTCCATAGTCATTATTTGCTCTTATTTTGAACACTGGATCGATTTGCAGCAGATATTCAGGCTTGTAATATAGTTCTAGCGTATGTAATATAGTTCTAGCGCATGTAATATAGTTTTAGGCCACTGGGTCAGACAAGCACAGTGATTTGATTTCCTTGAACTAAAATAAGTTAGATAATACAGCTCTATATTATTAATATATACATATATTATATATACTACATATATAACAAAAAAAAGAATAAATAAAATATTCAAGGGTTATTTAGGGACCATCTCAAAAATAAAATCTACAAGTCAACAATCTTGCAATGGATCATTGCTTCTTCGAAGAAACCAATCTATTGCCAGTTCGTTGTCAATTTTAGTTGATTCAACCCTACCAAATTAGTTTGTTTTGGAGCAAAATTTTGAGATGGTCCCTCATGTAAAAACAATAAATTAAGGGATACACTGATCTGACATAGTTCTGTTTAGCAAAGAACCACCTTGATATTAGTATTTATGATTGAAAGAGAGAGAGAGTGAGCTATCTCTTAAAGGCCCCGTTATTATTTTTAGGCTTGGAAAACCTTTTTCGCTTTATCAAGTTTTGTAAACAAGCCAGAAAATAACTGCCGAAAATCACCTGGGGAGGAGTGTCTGACAGCTATTCTAAGGCTTAGTAAATAATTATTGGTTGGTTGATGTTTTTTCACTATATCAATCTTTGTAAATAATTTACCCCTTTTCACATAGTATGTTTATTTTTACTTCTGAATGCATTGAAAAGGGGAGTCTCAACAGGTATATATATCTTTAATTATTTTATTATTTCAGTAACAATTTCCCTATTACTCTACATATAAGCACGTATAAAAAGAAAGTGACCTCACAGCTTATATTTAGATTGGCATTTTCTTTAAGCAGACAGGGTTTTGTGAATTTCATACACACTTGGATAGAAAAAAATTGTTTTCTATAGTCTTTCTTAATAACCTTTTTGCATAATAAACAATAACTTTCCGATTACTAAGATAAATCTTTATATGTGAGGTAATAGTAGGTCTGAAAAGTCGGCATTCCCCTGTGAAGGAGCATCTTTGGAAGGCTCCAAAGATGCTCCTCCACAGGGAATGCCAACCAGGCCTGTAATATGATATAAAGTGGCTACTAAATTAGTAAAAACCCAACAAAAAAAAAGAATCCAAATTGGGGAAAGCACTTTAAAGGTATATCTATAAGTTCAATAATTGAATGTATCTTTTAAAAGCTTCCTCATTGTATTGCCTACAGTCATTTCTGGATATTCTGAAGTTTGTGATGTAATACGATGTAAATATGGTTGCATATCCACATACTGATCATCAAAAACATTCGTTAAGTCAGGTTCGTTTGGCATTTTTGGTATATAGTCAGGTTGATTAACGATTTCACATATTGCTCGAATTTTCTCATTCATAGTATCAGTTAATTTTTCTCTTAACAAATTTCGCTCTTCTTCGTTAGTAACTGTTATAACATTAAATTTCAATACCCACATCTCCCATGGAACAGATTCTGTAGGGAATGGCCATGGGCTTTTACGTTTTTGATAAAATTCCAAAGAAAGCTGTCCACCTTTGTGACCTTCAATACTTTTCAATGCATCTTTAAACTGCCTTGCTTGTCTTTTGATATTCATATTTAATTGATCGCTTGTACATCGCACATATGTACAGTCAATAAATTGACAGTCCACATCTTCAAACCCAACTGTTCCAATTGTATATGAACCTTGTTTTTGATAGTGAAATTTACCAACTGAGCGATGAAATAATAAAGTATGCAGTATACCACAAACAACCTCTTCAACTTGGTTAATTTCAAGGGTGAATTCAAATATCTGAGATCGAGCATTCATTTTAGTCTAAAAAGGAAATTACATTATATACAAATTGTTAATGAAAATTGGTTCTTATGACATCTTTATTCCCTAATCAGTGTTTGAAATAAGAGCAAATAATCACCATGTAGGAGTGATTTTTGAGCATTGCTTCAGGCTTTGTAGCCCAAAGCTATGCTCAAAAATCCCTCGTCTACAGTGGCTACTTGCTATTTTTCAAAAACTTCCTTGTTTAAACAAAGTCGGTTAAACTTGTGCATTTTAAGGTATAAAAAAAAATTACAAAAAAAAAAAGAAAAAAGTTTTGGCAAAATAAAAAAAAAGAAAGGCGATGAGGGTACCTTTTTTCACTTTTTTCTGCAAGGTATATATATACCTAGACAACACATTATAAAAAGTTAGAGGATATATAAACATGAATGAGAGCCATAACAGCTTGAAATTCACATGAAGCTAAAAAAAAACTAAAAAAAAACTTGTGTTTTGAGCTAAAAAAAATACCCTAAACGAAGTTTAGATTAGCCAAGCAGTTTAGCGAAGTTTAACAAGGCAACTAACTATCCTCGATATACCGAAACGCTACATCTAGAACCCATAAAGTACCGAAATAAGCCATACAGACTTCCCTCCATTAAATGTTTTTTTAGAAAATTCCAAAGAAAACATTAAAAAACGGGGACTCGCTTGCTTCCCGCGGTGAAAAGAATACGACGAAACTGTTCTAGAACCTTTTCACATAACATACAAATAACATTTGGAAGGAGGAGATAACATTTTATCCCTACCTTCGACGTATTTCGACGAGCGATATAAATAAACAGCTTTGGTCGCTTCCCGTTCGGGTCGCCATTTTGAAATTCTTGTCTCGCTTATTTTTTTCTCGCTACTATCGACTGCAAAAAATACCTAAACAAGCGGGACATAAAAATACGCCACAGGCGCAAAAATAGCGCCGCGGGCGGAAATGTTTAGTTTTTTGGCTTTGTGGACGCTGTTTTTGAATGAAACACAAATGAAAATGGTAGCTTATGATGTGCCGTACCCTACACGCGGTGGCCCAGTTAGGCCCGTTTTAAAATCGCTTTTCATTTTTTTGACGGGAAAATAGAAATAACGCGACAATAACCAAACGACTTCCTATTCTACAACATATTTTGCTTCTTTTGCCGATAAAATTACCCAAAAAGCTTTGCTGCCGGAATCCACAAGTCGATTTGAATTTTCCGCGTGTAACAAAAAATAGTTGAAAAATAGCGTTTACCACTCGGTGGATTTTTCAAAAATTAATGCGTTTTCCTAACGGAAACCAATAAGTGTTATATTATATGTATGTATTAGGAGGGTTCCTTCATTACTTCATGGAATAAGAGTAAGTTTAGTTCAAGTTAGCCACATATAATTAATTATTCGTTCATAGTCATCTGCCTCATTTCCATTTTTTTGATTAATATTACCTCATTTTTGTTGATTATTGGCTTTGAACACCATATCAAAGGTGAATTAAAAATCAAAAGGGCATTTTATCATAGCAAATAATCAAATAATCACCTCATCCCTCACATAAAAAAATGTGTTCAAATTGACTATGAACTAAAAATCAAATATACATGGCCTTATAGCCGATTGAAATATTCAGAATTTTGGTAATTTTTGTGCTAGATTCGGAAGGTCATGTCCGCTAAAAAAAAGATTCTTAACAACAATAGTAATTTTTACTTCAACATTTATCAACATCTATTCATTATTTTAAAGGCATTGCACTCAGTACCAAAGGGAGAACCTAAAGTCATCAGTTACAATAGTGTGGTTAAAGGAAGTGGTTTGAAAGGTGGTCTTTTTGATAGACCAAATATTGTGGCACAATCCCAGAAAATATTTCAGGTATTCACTTATTTGAATTGTGCGTATGAATAAATTTTTATGTTTGTGAAAATTATGTGAATAAGGTGACAGGGCTTAAAAAAGAACTGCTGATCACTACTATGGAGGAGAGATTTTTCACAATAATTTCAGCCAATTGTGATATCTTTTATATACCAGGTGTATCAACTTAATGAACGTATCCCCCTTGTTAATGCATCGAAGAACTCGGCAAATGGACTGAATATGTTTTTTTTGCTAATTTTCAACATTTGCAGTGAGAAATGTATGACATTAATATACGTTCTTCACACTGCTTGGTATTAGATCAATGCCAAACTTACTTTTTCTGGAACTTGCTTAATATTTATTCCCCTAGGTAAAGGCTGATTTCCACTAGGCCAAGGATTTTGTGTGAAAGCCAAAAGAAGACATACCATTCATAGAAATTGTAATGTGCACAAAGTTTTTGCTTAGAGAAAATTCATCTTAAGAGTATGACTATTGACAATGAGTGTTTTTTATTTCTTCGAGTATTAAAGGATATCATTTTGATATGATTGCTTTATTTTTGTTTCAGGCTGGAGTGGAACCAATTCATATAAAAACTGCATTTGACCGAAGGTATTTCAGGTAAGGGAACCTTTTGTGGGTTTATATATTTACAGTATATGCTGTTTGTTGTATCAAATAGTTTTAATCAATATCTTGCCATGTATGTGTTTATCAAGGCTGGCTTATCAAGGCATTCCAAATCTTCTCCTTGTATGTATACAGTTTCACCACGACTTTCCGGACTCTTCAGGGACCGCTGAGATAGTTAGAAAATCAAGGGTTCAAAAAACCGGAGAGAAACAAGGAAAACCTTTGTATGTACATGCAGTAGACTTAAAGCTGTCCAGAAGAAAGCAATTCGTAGAACACAAGCCTGAATATCTGCCAGACATCACCTGTGGAGGAGGGTTTTTTTAGCATAGTGTTCAGCTTTTAAGCTGAACTATACTAAAAAAACGCTCATCTACAGGTGATGCCCGACTGTTATATTCAGGCTTGGAAAAATATGTCATTTGTAATTGAAAATATATGTCTTAGTACACAGAGTCAACAATCTTCATTGCATATCCTTTGTACCTAGTCTATATACATATAGTGTAGCCTTTATACACATTGCCAATAAACATATGGCCTATATACATGTATGTAGCCTATATATGCATAGCCTGTGTATAGTTATACATAATCTAGGTGCTTACAACCTTTAGTCCTATATACATGTATCCTATATGCATGTAACCTATATGTACATAGCCTATATACATGTAGCATATGTTTATAGCATATTCTCTATTTTATAAGAATATAATTAAATGTATCACCATGACAATATAGGAATACTATAGCATTATGTAATCCGTATATAATACTCTGACTATAGCTAAATATAGCTGCCAGACATATCACCTGTGGAGTAGTGTTTTTTGAGTATAGTTTTCAGCTTAAAGTCGCATAATCACCCTATTTTGTCAAAATTCTAAAATCTATATCAAGTTCTCTATTGGCAATTGCTGATCAC
>JAULBZ010004039.1:0-15380 GCA_032360805.1 Neoturris breviconis
TTCCATATTTTTAAAAAACATTCGAAAAGAAAAAAAAGTTTCTTATCCCAAAAAGCAGGAATAATTTGTAGTAGTAATAGTTTCTTAATTTTTGAAGATTCTGGTACTAGGTTTCTTATAAACCGGTTTCTTATAAAATAAAATATGTGTATTCTTAAACATTTCTGAACCAGGGACAACCCAATTCCACTCATTCACTGATTTCTTGCTGTTCCAAATCGTTGAGATATAAATAAGCACTAGGACTACTGTCCGGTTCTCAAAGAAATTAATGCCAAAGTTCTGAAAGATGCAAAAATGTACTCAGTGGGCAAACATCTGATCAAAGTCAGCAGTAAAGATGCTAGAACAATGTTGAAAACCTTGACATTCTAGAATACCTCCGGATTGCTAGTAATTATGGCTCTTACCATTTCCTTTTTAAAAAGGTTTTCTTCTTTCAAATTAAGTTAATTTTGAATCTTCTTATCTTCTTCAACAATGCAAATAAAGAAAAATTAATTCGAACCTCCCATTAAAGAGAATTTAAGTGCTAAAGAAAGAAACTTTTGTGAGAAAAAACTTTTGCGAATTTCACAAATTTAAAAAAAGTAGGGAAAATTTGTTGGTGCGAAAAATGGCCAAATTAGCCATACACAAAAGTTTATTCTTGTGAAAACTTGTGAATAAGTCATTCGCAAAATTTATTGACAAAGTGTTCTAAATATTTTATCATAGAAGGAAATTCTTGTATGAATGTTTTATTTTCTGGTGTATTCCCTCCTTAACGATGTTAATTGTGAAAGTTTGTTTTCTTAAATAAATTCTTACTTCTTCAATTTGTGAAAGTTTATTCCTGCTAAATATTAAGAAATAATCTATTCGTGAAATATTCCAAATATTTAGCAAATATTATTTTTCTTTGCGAAAGTTTCTTCTCACAAAATTTTCTTTAAAGTACTCTAAATGGAAAATGTAACTACTGCTTATGAGTAACGTAGTGGGAAAAAACTTGTTCAAAGTCCGCAGTAAAGACATAAGAACTTTACTGTGGACTTTTAACAAGTTTTTGCCGACTGGGAATACTTTATACTATATAATATGAGTCTAAATGATTCTAAATGAGTCTAGTTTTCCCCGCAACATAGTTAACTTATTCTGACCAGGTATGGTATCAAAAAAGAATATTAAAATTTACATGAGATATATTATCTTGTCTTTCTTTAACCAATAAGAACAAATAATCACTGCAGAGGAGGGATTCTTCCACAGTGATTATCACTCTTATTTTGATCACTGATCGTTATAGCTTACTTAAAATTTGAGACTTTTTCGCTCACCCAATGGGCAAAAACTTGTTCAAAGTCTGCAGTCCAGACGCTAGAACAATGTTGTTCTAGCATCTTTACTTCTAACTTTGGACAGGTTTTTGCTCATTGGGTACAATAAGTTTCAATTCTTAACTCAACATGTTATTGCTTTTGAAAATGTAGCTCAAATAAAACTTTAGCAAATCTTATAATTATATAAACTTCTGTTTAGAATGGAAAGAAAAAAATTAGTTGAAATACCTGATTCAGTTATCCTCTACATTACAACATTCCTAAATCACAATGACTTACTGTCTTTTCGGTCAACTTGTTCTGCATTTTATCACATTTCGTTTTGTAAAGAAATTTTGAAGCGGTTTCACATCCAGCTAAGATATACAGCTGTAAAATTCATAGACTTTTTGTCGAAATTGAATGAAGGTAGACATGTAAGGTTGTCAGTACACTCATTAGACGAGAGTTCCTTGAACAAAGTACTCCCAAAGATAGCGCATGTTACCGAAATTAGCTTAAATATTTTACACATTGGAATAGTTATTAAACAATGCAAACACATTAGGAAACTTGTATTGAACGATGACAAAGTGAATTATTTTGGTGCGTTTGATAGAGAAGACGAATACGAGAAACATTTTAGACCTTTGTCTGAGTTACATAATCTTCATGAACTTGTAGTAAAAGGATGTAACCAAGCATATTCATCTACAGCTATTAGCATAATCTTGAAGAATGTAGCAAGACTTACTACATTCTGTTTGAATTCTTTAACAGTGAGTAATGCAAAGAAACCAAGTAAATTATCAATAGCTATGTATAATGCAAATCACATAAAACATTGGCATTTTGAAAATGTTGTATTCATCAACAGGGGTGGTTTAGTATTACCCAAAGATGTTTTGACTTTCCATTGTATTAATACAGTAATCAGTCCTCTTGACGAGACACATTGTAAGCTAAAGCAACTTGTTATAGATGGTATGATTCCATATTATGCTAAATTTTGGAGAAATAACAATTTTATGGACCTGGAGTATCTGCATTTGGCTAAGGGATTTTTCTATCGTTCTGACTTGTCAGTTTGTTCGAAATTAACAGAGATTAAGTTATACGATTGTCACCTATCACTAAGTTTTCTGTTAAAGTTATCTGGCACAGTAGAACATTCACTAAAGTTATTGACAATTTGTGCGAACAATGACTATGATGATCAAAGTATCTTGCGAATTCTTGACAAATTCCTGAACCTTGAATTCCTTGAGTTAATCGATATGATTCAAATAACCAGTTTATTTCTTTATGAGATACATCATGTCAATCTCATTGAACTAACAATACGCAACTGTCGACGATTCCTTTCACATCAAAAGAGAGATGAGGTGGCTATAATGAGCAGAAATCTTCCATTTGCGATAAAATTGTTGGAGCGTGTGCCAACTTTAGTGTATTAGCACTTTATGCATATTTCCCAGAGATTTATTATTATTAGTACTGCAGCATTATTAGTAACCCTTACGTCGTAAAAAAAGGTATCATTTACATTTTTAGACCACATACCATTCAAACAACAGTAACTGTTGATTTGCTCGGTTAGAAATGTAAACCATGTCAATTTTCGAAATCTTTGTTAAATTAAAAATCAATGAGTCCCAGTCAAAATATTGGTGGAAAACAATTCCAAAAACCATTTAAAGATTTTTTAAAAAAGCAAAAAAACTAAGATGCTTAAAAAATTGAGCCACACTCTAAAGGGTTAATAATATGCGTGGAGAAGAGAGTACAACGAAACAATTTAGTTTCAAATTTTTCATAACACTCTTACCCACATGATTGTCGTGTTGTATTATCAATAAATTTTCATATTATTTTGTTGTGTGTTGTCGGAAGAATCTAACAAACTGTAAACAAATAATCAGACAATATTATAATACAGTGGTCAAAATAAGAGCAAATAATCACGGAGAAGGAGGGATTTTTAAACATAGCCTCAGGCTACAATGTTTGAAGCTATGCTCAAAAATCCCTCCTCTACAGTGATTATTTGCTCTTATTTCAACCATTCTATACTTCTAAAGGTTTGTGTAAAATTAGCACAAGAAAATAATAATAAATCTATGTTGAAATTTCCAAAAACTCATTCTGCAGGAAGTAGCAGGGGAACCAAGGGATAATTCATAATCTTGATATGGGTAGTTATTTTTTCAATACTTTTTCAGATTGTGCACCTAAAATTTTAAATTTTAAATTCTAAAATATTTTCAGTTTGTAGTGTTTTATGTGTGTACTGTGGTTGAGATAAGAGTAAATAATCACTTTGGAGGAGGGATATTCTAGCATAGATTTAGGCTTTGTAGTCTGAAGCTATTCTCAAAAATCACTTCTCCACAGTGACAGTGATTATTAGCTAATTGTCACATAATATTGAGTTTATACTTTCTGGTTAATATTTCTCACTATTACTCATTAAGGAATGAATTCTGATTTAGAGTTGATATACATTCTAGGATAGGAACATGTGTATACACACGTGGTGTACAAAGGTATACAAAAATACAGTGATATTAATATACAATGATGTACAAAACCTCCCTAGTTAGCATAAGAGTTAAGAATCAAAACCATTCACATTAGTCACAATAATTCAAAACAGTATTGCTTGCTCTGGCACTAGATTCTCCCACCAACACAGACATGCATAAAAATGAAGACACATTGTAGAAGATCTTTAAGAATGTACTGTCCAGCAGTGTGGTTAATATAAAAGTAAATAATCAATGCGGAGGAGGGATTATGGAATTATGGAACATAGATTCAGGCTTTGTAATTTGTGACTAGGTTTAAAAATCACTCCTCCACAGTGACAGTGATTATTAACTCTAATTGCAACAACTGAAAACTTTTGAAGTTATACTTTCTAGTTATTATTTTTCAGTATACTCATTCAGAAATGAATTATGGTTTATATATAATATGTATTTTATTCTATAGTAAACAAATACAAATATGGGTGATTTTCTTGCTGAAAATAATGCTTGTGGGCAGACATTATTAAAACTTGTTAGTCGAGGAAATGCAATTATTGCTGAACTGCTACGTTTATCTGATTTTATACCGCCGGTGTTCAAATTGGAAAGCAAAGAAGATAGAGAAAAATATGGAGAAATATTATTGGATTTTTCATACTTTCGATCGATTGATCTGTTTGATCATAAACTTAATTCTAAGCCGGTACGTAACTGAATTTCAAAATATTACAATGTTAACACTGTAATACTCATGTACTTATTGAAGACAGGGTTTTTCTTTTAATATTTAGATGTTAAGCTGGATTTCCACTTATCGTTTTGCCTGCCATCAGGAAACTTTTTTTGTCATCGAAAAATTTCACTGAGCGGAATTTTAATTTCCAAGTTGTCCAAATTTAACTAAGCTACAAGCATTACGTCTTATTAACCAGATATACTCATTGGTAACATTTTTTATCTCGCCGAAAATAATTTTCTGCATCCACAGCTTAGCGAACAAGAAATATTACATCACTCATTACATCACTCAGTGATAAAATTTCGCTGACGGCAGATAAAATGTTAAGTGAAAATCCAGCTTAAAACTACTAATTTCATGATTTGACTATTTTGGTAAGTTTACATAGAATAAACACTTTGCTTGACATGATGTTTGTAAGATAATTATTTTTGTTATTTTAGGACTTACAAGATCTGGATGAAGAATTTCGTGAGAATCATCTTGAGATTTTAACTCGATTTTATTTAGCATTTGAAAGCATATATAAATATATCACAGATCTTAATCGGTATTATTTTATGTTTCATTTTGTTATAAGCTTACTAAAATAAATTTGGATGAGTTAGGAATTGTCTCAAAAATATGATTTGCAGAAAATATTTGCAGAGTCAATGATCTGGCAATGGATTGGTTTCTTCGTACCGAAGAAACCAATCAATTGCAAGCTCATTGACTAAAGACTCTTCTGTGTAGTTTCATAAAAGTTGCTTTTGGAACGAAATTTTGAGATGGTTGTCATTTAAGGCCATTTTCCACTTCCGAAAAGTTTCCGCGGAACAGAAATGGAATGGAAAATGCACATGCGTAGAAGAAAATATTTTGCTATGACAGTTTTCCGTTCCACGGAGCAAAATCCAAAGTTGAACAGAATTGAACAATTTTCTACTTCCTGCACAACAACAATGTTTTTATTTTTTTAAAATATCATGTACATTCAATAATAAAATGATTTGTTTTGTTTTTTGTAATAACAATAAGAAAGTGGTTTGTTTCGTTATTGTTCCAGGGAAAATTTTCTGTTCTGTTGTTCCGTTTCTGTCTTTCATTTCCATTCTGCGGAAACTTTTCTGAAGTGGAAGACGGCCTTAACAGTGTCAGCAGCACCACACTATGTTTATTAGATAGAGTTCTTGTAGGCCTTTTAATTTGAATTTGGTATCAAAATTCATGTTCATAAATTTTGAGACAGCTCACCAAATATCAACGAAATAAAGACGTTGTAAATGTGGACTCGTGTCAATTTGAAGTATTGCTCATTTTTACAATTATTTTGCTCACTTATCCAATCTATTTTTATTAGGTATCTAGAAGATTTGGATGAGGGGATATTTATTCAGCAAACATTAGAAAGTGTACTACTAATCAATGATGGGAAACAACTAATGGTAAGGAATAATTTTTAACTTGTCAATTATGCAACCTACTGCATATAGTTGTAAAAGTTTGTAAATACGTGAGCAATCCTTTAAGAGAATTCACGAAAATATTTTCTGATTTCTTCTTCTCAAGATAGAGTGTTTGCCAAGTATTTCTAAGAGAAGCTTAATACTAGTTCCTTATTTCATCGCAAACATCCATCTATATATAATAGTGATACTAGCTTATAAGTATAAACAAAATTAAATCATATAATAACTTATTCTCTTGTTTCCTTAGTGTGAATCGTTATATTTGTATGGTGTCATGCTATTGGTTATTGACATGCGCTTTGAAGGTGATGTACGGGAGAGGATGTTAGTTTCATATCATAGATATTGGTAAAACATTTACTTTTTTAAAAAATTTTCTCTTTCATGCTTTTGTATATACCGTAAGGCATTGATTAAACCCTCCCCCAATAACACTTTCCTCTCCCCTCCCCTCGAACAAGCGTTCCCCTCTAGAAATTTGAAAATTAAATAAGCGCCCGATCTTCTTTTAAACAAATTTTAGTGAACACAAAAGTTTCATAGATGTATTATAAAAGAGGAACTGTAAAATACGAGCATATCAATGTGGTGTTTATTCTGTTTTCCCGAATAAGTCAATTTTACTACTTTTGTTCATTTTATTCTTGATTGTATTTCCATAGTGCTTCATCTGCATCTATTGATTCTTACATGGACGATGTATGCAAGTTATTAAGAAGTACAGGGTTTATAAGCCAAGTTGGAAGTAAAAGACCTTTAAAATATCCTGAAGATTATTTCAAGTAAGTTCTCTCTTTCATCTTCATCTTATTCACTTCTGACGCTTCATTTCTGGGTAATTGAGAATGTGTCATAAATATATTATAACATTAAGATATGCTCAAGAATAACTCCTCTACAGTGATCATTTGCTCGTATCCCAACCCATTTTCTCAAAATTCAAGAGATGTAGATGGCAGAATAAAATAGAACCTTCACAAAAGTTATAAGAAAGATCTTATTATGGCTAGAATTTAAAAATATTGAGCTTGAGCAGATAGGAACATCATTTAGAATGTTAGGTTTTAGACACTGATATCATTCTCTAGGTCCCAGGACAATGAAGCCACATAAAGCCAGTATTTTTTATTCTTGTGAAATTAGTCCACATAATTTGGTCACTGTGCTAGAAATAATTAACAAAAATGGTTTTTTTATGGTAAACTTAGAACACCTTTGAAATGGGGTTGCGAATTATTACAGATTGGAATCGGTGTCAACTGCAAAATATTATAAATTTATTAATATTTCTTTTGTTTGAAAATGTTTGTTTGGGCAAACAGTTTAATTATAAGTAGAGTTACTAGAAGCATAATCATTTTTCATTATATATGATAATATTGTATGATTATTTGATTACCCTTCTAGTAACTCTATTTAAAATTTCTTTGTTTATTTTTCAGGAGGGTTCCAATCTCTCACACATTTATTGATATGGTTGTTGGTAGGCTAAGATCAGATGACATCTATAATCAGGTAAGCAAACACTGCAATATTCTAAAGCCCACATTGATGTGGGAACTATATTAGGCATGGAATTAAACTACCAGTAAAACATTTTGTGTAAAACATTAACTACAGCTACACCTTTATAGTATTAAAGCGAAACCAACCATTGTGCAGAAAACTCAATACAAATGTCAAACAAAGACATTCATTCTCAGTTAGAATTTAGTATCACATTTCTACAAAATAAAATGGCTTTTTTTTGGCTTTTATATGGAATTTCCCAGCTAATGCAAATCAATCTTTGACTTCATTTGCTGGGCTATGGGATGTATGCATTCTCATTACCTAACAATGTGCCTTCCTTTCTAACAAAGATCTTGTCAAGTTACAAAAAATAAATTTCAGTAAGGGACTATCTTCAAAATTCATTCTCAGGGGAAGAGTGCTGAATCAACGATCTTGCAATTGATTGGTTTTTTTGTACCGAAGAAACCAATCAATTGCAAGTCATTGATTTAACACTCTTTATTGTAGATCAATTGTTCTTAAATTTATTGATTTTAACTTCTTTAAAGCTGCTAAACTATCTACTGTTTCAAACGAATCTTGGAGAGTTTCTAAGTACTAGCTTGAAAATGACTGAGAATGGATGAGTTTCTTTAAGTATGGTTTACAGCTTTGTAGCTGAAAATTATTTTAAATAACATTCCTCTGTAGATGAATTCTTTCAGTTATTTTCAGGCTTTGCAGTGCATAATATATTTGCTTTACTGTAGGTTGCTTCTTACCCTCTGCCAGAACACAGAAGTACAGCATTAGCTAATCAAGCTGCTATGCTATATGTTATTCTCTATTTTGCACCAGATGTTTTGCATAATCAACAAGCAAAGATGAGGGAAATTGTTGATAAACATTTTCCTGATAACTGGGTATGGAATAAATTATACAATGTTTTTTTCTAAGATTAAGTGTTTTTGGTATAATTGTTATTAAGTTGTTATAATATGGTTGAAGTAAATTAATCTGCAGTGAAGTAATATTAATAGTAATATTAACATTTGGTTTCTCTGTAAATCTGTTTTTAAATTAATTTTAGTAGTAATTAAAAAAAGGGCAAATAAGCACTGTGGAAAAGGGATTTTTGAGCATAGCTTCAGACTATAATGGCTTTAATTTGTGATCTTCCATTGTTTTTAATTTTATTAATTTATTTTCTTTGTGATGAATCTTAAGTCAGTATGTCATGTTATGACAGGGTGTTTCTTTAAAAATTCCGATCCAAGGGTGGCACTTATTTAAGAGGAACACATTGACGTAGTGCTTGAAATGAAAATGGAAAAAATCCTTCCCTAGAAAGCATCTGGTCTTAAATAAGGTGCTATGAGCATAAAAAATAACTTCTAACAGCTGTTAACCCTACTTTTATTTTGGGGAGGGACACAATGTGCCCACCACACCCCACACCTTCCCCTGTCATACTTTTTTCATAACTTTTGAATGAATGGCTAATATAACTAGAGATTTTGGGACTTTTCCTATAATTTATTTAGGATCACTGTAAAAAAAAATTGGGGGTAACCAAGGATAATTTTCCCTTAGTAACCAATTTTTTGACAGGTGGTAAAATCTTTTTTGGAAAAATAAAAGTTTCTCTGATTTTTGCTTGAAAAACATTCTGACAAATCATGGTGACAAAATATTTATTTAAAAAAAACATTTTGTGCCACCTGTTTTTCTTTGATGAAGTCATCACAAAGATAATTAGACAAAAATATTTAATATGAGTTGATCTAACTTCCTGAAAAGTTTCAGCACTACAGCATGGTTCTATCAATAGTTATAGAGGGGGGAGGGGGCACAATGTGCCCCCACCCAGATTCTCAGAGCCCTAAAAAGCCCAGTAGAAATAGGGTTAAGAGACTCCTTACTCTAACAGGTGTTAAGTAAGTTTTAGACTTTTTTAATAAAAATTGTTTCTCAGATGTCAAAATAAACACCCGTTTTGATTCTATAATATATTCGAATATTCAAACAAGCGCACTTATTATTGAAAGTCACTCTCAAAGGGGATATATACTTATTAGAGAGGGGACACTTATTTGAGCATTATGGCATTTGTAACGTAATTTAGTTGTATTTCATTTACTTTTTATCTCATAATTATTTTATTAAGCAATGAAAATTTTCCATTTAAAATGGTTATGGTTTTGTTATTTTAGGTGATTAGTAACTACATGGGTCATATCGTTAATCTTACAGATGCTTGGGAACCGTACAAAGCAGCTCGCAATGCTTTAAATAATACTGTTGACTTACAGAATGTTAGAGCTGTTGTAAGGATAATTTATTCTTTTGTTATTATTGCTGTGAGAATATCAGTGTGTGCATTTAGTTTCATGCAAACGTCACTTTGAGAAGTTTTGAGGTTACATTTCAGTGCTTGATAAAAGGTGAAAATAAACATTGTAGGGGGGTAATATTTGAGTATAGGTGAAATTATGCTCAAGAATCATTCCTTGTTTATTAACATTTAATTATAATTGATTATACAGGTAAGTATTTTACAATGCAGGGGTTAAAATAACTGCTGGTTATCACTGTGAAGGAGAGATATTTCAGAATATTGTCAGCTAATTTGTCTGAAGACATTCTGAAAATCTCTCCTCCACAGTGATGATTGGCAGTTATTGTAACCATTGTTGAATACAATAAATTGGAATATAAGACAGAGGTCAAAAGTTGTAACATCTGTGAGAACAGGAAAGGTCTTGCAATTCAGTGGGCTATTTATCCAAAGAACCCAATCATATGCAATTCAGTGGGCTATTCATCCAAAGGGCCCAATCATATGTAAGTTTGTTCACATAACACTGTCCTCAGCAGATATAGAATGTGGGTTCTTTATGATTTGATTCTAAGTTTATTGGTATTGGTCGAATCGAAAAGAAACATTGATGAGTACCTCCATTATTGACATAGGTAATAAATTAGGTTATAATGAACCTCTGTACTTGTACTCATACCAGTGTACGTGCTTTGACATAGTGTTTTTTTCATTATCTAGACCACACGTCATATACAGAAAGTGAAATCTTTAAATGTTCAGGTTAGTTGCTATCTCATGAATATTAAGGAAATAAAGTAGATTTTGCCAAAGTAATCCAGTGAGCAAAAACTTGTTCAAAGTTTGCAGTAACAACACTAGAACAACGTTTTTCTAGCATCTTTACTGCAAACTTTGAACAAGGTCCACTTGGGTAGCAATATCATTAAATAATAATTGTTACTCTAACATATATTTGACTGTATTATGCTATATTGAACCTGGAGCTGAGATGGGATATAGAATGTTGTAATGAATGTGAAAACACAAAACACAAATCTCAGCAGAAAGGATATATTGGGGGTTAAATTAACTGCTGGTCATCACTGTGGAAGAAAGATTTTTCAGAATATTTGCAGCCAATTTGGCTGAAAACATTCTGAAAAATCTCTCCTCCACAGTGATGACTAGCAGCTATTTTAACTTCTGATACCTGATATTTCATATTTTTGACGTTACTCTGCAGTATCGAAGAAACGGAAATAAGAGCGAGGGGGTTGGAAAAATTTCCAGAAATTAATAAGTATTTAAGCCTTTGAATTATCTCTCATTTGTTGATCAGGTGTTGAACTACTTGAAAGAAGGAGTTCTAGTTGAGGAATTTGTTTTGGACAGTATTCCAAAGTTAATGAATCTGTTACGTGAATGTAATGTAACTTACAGATGGTTGATGCTGCATACTGCTGAAGGAGGTAGGTAGTAAATAGAGTAGATAATCACTGTGGAGAAGTGATCTTTGAGCATAGCTTCTGGCTATTGTGATTATTTTACTCTTGAGCTATGCTCAAAGTCTCCTTATCTGCAGTGATTATGTATATTTTTTTATTCTGACCACTGTTAATCTCAATTATCTTCAAGTGAACCTTGTTGAGCACTAGGTAGAATTGCGCAAAAACTTGTTCAAAGTCTGCAGTAAAGACACTATAACAACATTGAACGGCGTTGTTCTAGAATCTTTACTGTAGACTTTGAATAAATTTTTCATTTTATAATACCTCTGTAATTACTACAATTTGGTAAGAGAGAGAGAGTGATGGAGTGGGGGGGGGGGGCTCATAATGACCCATGTCAAATTTGATGTTCTATGTCAATATATATAGTTTTTATTAGTAAAGTTACTCTACTTAAGTTACTACGCACCACATTATAAGCAATTGTGGTTTCAAAAATTGTTTTTCAAACTGCAAAATGGTAATGATAAAGTATGTGGTGACATTTTGCAGTTTATGACAGAGACAATTGGTAAATATTGACTAATAATATTCAGTATTTCCAGGTCAAAAAAATTGATAACAAAAAAATATTCAAAATCACCAATATTGACAGTATACCCAGTGGGCAAAAACTTGTTCGAAGTCCATAGTAAAGTCGCTAGAACAACGTTGAAAATGTTGTTTTAGCGTCTTTACTGTGGACTTTGAACATGTTTTTACCCATAGGGTACAGCATTCATCACAGATACTAACATTTATTTCTATTTTTTCATATTCCTTAGTGTCTGACATGCATAAGAAATGTAGACAGATACGTGATGCGATTATTTCATTTGGACATGATCCGAAACTGCTATTACAACTTCTATTGAATATGTCTCAATTTGAGTTTCAATTGAAAGAGGTATAACCTAGCATTGGCGCACATTATTGCACTCACTTTCTCTGCAGAAGTCCAAATAAGTTGATGGCCTAGTGAATTCAATGCAATTTTGCTTTTCACTTGGTATATTATGTATCAGTATATTGAGCACAGAAGGCTGCATTATGTGCATTTTACCAAAATAGCTTTCAATCACACCATAGTTGTTTCTACTAATGCTTTTCATAACACCCAAGCCTTGCACACCTATGTATTTTTACGAAACTTTATACCTTTGCCTTTCCATTGCCTGGAGGTCTAAATTTATTTGCCTGTTTCTTTTGCTGCTTACATCTATATATCTCTGCCTGGGGTATATATTCTTTTGTCCAGTGTTTGCCTTCAAGTTTTGCTTGTAAATGCAGTGGTTTAGCCCATGCTTCCCAAATATCAATTTTAAACAAAACAACTAAATGTATTTAAGACCACGCAAACTTTGATATCAAACAGCCAGTGACCTCTGAAGAGGAGTGCATTTGTACTTTACCGAACTAAATAATACACTCCTGCACATCCGAATTAATAATCTACAGTTCTTTGGAGCCATGTCAGTACTACCTAGACTTACCGATTCAGTTCAAATAAGCAATCTGAAGGATAGATCTTTGAATAAAGCGTTTGATTTTATTATCTGAAGCTGTACTTAGAAATCACTTCTCCACAGTGATTAAATACACTCATTTTGTGCGCTAACAGTTATAACAATAACATTGTTAACATGTTTAGATGTTTAAACAAATGTTGGCATCTAAAAAAGATAAATGGGACCACTATAAAGTTGAATGTATCGAACGCATGGATGAACTTGGGGAAGTATTTTGTGGAACTAAACCATTGACAAGAGTTGAGAAAAACGGTGAGTTTTTTTTACTTTTAGTTTATATCATATACCATAGATATATAGCTATGGAAATGATACCCAGTTGTTGAATAATCACTGTGGAGGAGGGATTGTAGCATAATGGTCAAAAATCTTTTCTTGCAGTGATTATTAAATGCTTGGATTAGATTGAGTTCAATATGAGTTATATTGGGCTTTGGGAGGTAATATTGCTCTGTCTCTGAATATTACTTTCCCAAGTCCAATCTCAACTTGGGCCCAAGTACAATATATCTCAAATTGGAGAAGGCTATGTCCAAGGGATTGTTTTATTATACTCTACATGGCGGGCAAAAATAAAGGTAGAAATAAGACATTAATGCGTTACAGCTACAAAATAATCATACAAATGAAAATATTGCAATTAATGAAAAGTGCTGGTGTGAGGAATTATTTAGGCCAATTCGAATTTCGAATTTTTTCATCATGTGGGTAATGATGACGTCATCAAAAAATGTTTTAAAATATAACGTTTCACTTTTCTAAAATGATACAGCAGAAAAAGTTATGCAGAAAAATGGTATAGTTTATTGAATTTGAAGAAGCTGACACAGAGAAATTATTATTTTAATTATCACATTAATTAGCCAATCAGAATGCAGTATCCTGTAAGCCTTAATAACTTCACTTTCACTGCTGAAATAATAATATATTATACTATTTTTCGGCACAACTTTTCCAGCTCTTTACACCTGTTTTAGAAAAAAATGGCGAAAATACATTTTTTTAAGTAAACAAAATTTTGATGACGTCATCATTTCCCATGTGACTAAAAATTCAAGAATCAATAACAGCAGAATTTTTTTGCAAGGCCTATAGATTTAATTTATTACAAATGTTTTCATGTTAGGTTTGCAGTTTTGGAGCCTATAAAGCATTTCCATTTCTTACAATATATCCATTTATACCGTCATAAACTCGCCATTTTGAATTTTTTTAATATTTTTTGAAAAGCACTTCCTACCATCTTCCCTTGGTCCAAGTTTCAATTTGATTGTATGTTTCTACAAGGAGTTATTTCGTTTTACTTCTGAAGAAATTATATAAAGTGAATTAAAACAACATACGTTTTAAGTGTCTCGTTTCCACCTCTATTTTTGCCCGCCGTGTTTGATAAAATAATTAATTGTATGTTTGGTGGGCTACTTTCAATACTGTACCTTTGATTATCTTTTGCACGCATTCTTAAAAATCAAACAAATTGCAATATATCACCATTTTAACGCCCTGGGTATTTAACTAAGAAAACAATATTTACGATGTGCAATTAAGCAAGAGAATAATTTTGTACTTATTTACTACTTGGATATGACTTAACTGACTAAAGACCCTTCAAATTGTGGTATGTTTTGTTGAGAATACTTTATAAAGAAGAAAACTAGGGAAAATTTTGATTGAACGACATGGGCATTTATTTTTAAAGTCTTAATAACTTTTCCCTGGACATTTGAACAGGAGAAGCGTTGATTCACGAGTGGGCATTAAAATGATAATTTACGGTAATTAGAATTAGGTATGTTTGTTTTCTTATTTGTTACATGTTAATGTTATATTAGTATGTAAAATTCTAATAGTTCTAATACCTTAAGTGTATTAATTTTCGCACGGATTAAATTTCACAGATTTCGTGGGTTTTGGGGTGCTCCGCAAAATTAAATCTCCGCGAAAAATCTAAAACTTAGTCGTCCGCGAAATTAAATCCCCGCGAAAAATTTAAAACTTGGCCGTCCGCGAAATTAAATCCCCGCGAAAAATCCTGAAAAAATTCAAAATATATCTGGGACAATCAAAGCAAAAAGACAAACAATTCAGAATAAGACGTTTTATCTTTTTTAACAAAAAATATAAATCAGGTAGAATCTGAGCTTGAGGTTAATGACACCAATTTTTTTTTTTTTTTGAATTTGCACATCTCCTTGACTTTTGAAAAGATCTCGAACTCTTAATTTTACTTTAGTTTTTGGTGCAACAGTGATTTTTGGTTGTGTTCTTTTACGTAAAACTCTTTAACCAAATCTTCGTACTTCTTTAAAACATGTTGAAGTATGTTGGTGTCGCGTTACCGTGATCTTGCAAAGAACTTCAAGTCCATCTTGAACAAGAGGAGATCTTCTGTAATGATCGGAAATGATTTCAGCCGTTACCCAATTTCCAGATAAGGAAGACCCAGACTATAGATAACGAAGATGACTCGGAATCAGAGTACGAGCTTGATATAGAAAAAGATGGAAATGCATTTGATTTTTTGTTTA